>JBCFXI010000158.1:50484-218547 GCA_038496175.1 Ampulex compressa
GCCGCGCGGCCACCCCCTCCCGCACTCCCTCCCTCCCTCCCTCTCCCTCTCTCTCTCTCTCTCTCTCTCTCTCTCTCTCTCTCTCTCTCTCTCTCTCTCTCCGCCCGGCATATTCAGCGAACCGACACACCCACGTATCGATCGCTCTCGCTCGCTGCGGCGAGTGCGAGGCAGAGAGCCGATAAAAAACGACGATGGTTCTTCGATACCGGCCGCTACATCCTTTCCGTCAAACTTTTTACACGGCGACGCCTATCCGGTGCGTGTGCCATCGTTCTCTCTCTCTCTCTCTCTCTCTCTCTCTCTCTCTCTCCGTCTGGGATCACGGTGGAAGAGAAGGTGGAAGGAAGCGCCGGTTTCTTCGATCCGTTTCCCCGAAGACGGGCGAGAGGGCGAGCAAAAAGCGCGCGGTGCAGGTGCGTCCGCGGAGCTTCTAAGCCACCTTATTCCCTTCTTCCGGCTCGTACGCGCAATTACGAGCGGGGCTAATGCGTCTCCCTCGGCGAAAAAGCTCCCTCGATCTATCTCCCGAAATCAGCCGCGCGCGTCTACGCCCTTTTTCCCGCTCGACCGTCTCTCCTCGCCCCTCGATTCTCCGCCCTCTCTTCTCTCCCGCTTTCCTCCTTTGCCCCTTTCTCCCCTTCGTCCTTTCATCCGCCGCCCCCGATCGAAGTCAGCCCCTCAAAGTCGCTCGGCGAGTGGCGATAACGGGGCCAGCGGCGACTCGGAGACGGCGCGGCGCGTAGACGGCGCGTAGACGGCGCGTAGACGGCGCGTGGACCGGGCGGATAGGCTCGTCGCGAGTGGGGCTCCTTCGATGCTCGAGGCTGGAGGCTCTAGCGCGAACGCGGGGCCGGAAGAGGGTAGGAAAAAGGGTGCCGCGCCGAGGATAGGCCGCGGTCGAGGAGAAGGAGCGGGAGGAGGAGAGGAGGAAAGGCGGCACGCTCGTTAGCGCCGCGTTCCTCGGGAGGGTCCCCTCGGGAGGCGTATTGATCGAGGAGAAGTTTGGATCGCGCGCACGCGGCACCCAGGCACGCCCATTGTCCCGCGCGATCTTTGAAAATTCGTTAGCGAGAGCTCGCGGACCGCCGTCTAGACGCGTTAATTACCTTTTCGCATTCGCCTCGGCGCCGCGGGCGAGCCTATCCTCGTGATTAACGGCGAGCCCTGCCAGAGGACAATGGAGACGACGGCCGAGAGATTCGATCGGCCGGACTGGAATTTTAATCGAGGGGTAAGGCGGGGGCGGCCTTCTCCGCGCGGAAGATGGCCCCGACGCCCCGCTCGAGCAATCTCGGCGCCGATTCCGCCTACGCTCGCCCTCGAGCGCCTCGGCCGGCCCGCTCGATTTCCTCGCGAATCGTTGTCGGCGTGCGCGAGCGCGGAGCCTACCCCGCGCGGTTATGCGATTATCGCGACAATTACGGCGCTGAAATCCGATTGGGGCGGCATTAAGGGGTCGCGATCGATGGGCGCGCGCGGCTGCTCGTCGCTCGGCGCCGGCGAGTAACTCGATTTTGGCCGAGGGAGCCTTTCTCGTCGGTCGGGCAATTATGGAAAAGTCCGCGGGCCCCCGGCAGAGAGGGCCGAGGGAGCGCGCCGCGCCTGGCTCGCCGCCCCCGGCCGTCCCGAGCGGAGGAAGGAGGCGGGACGTTGGGCGCGCGAGGATTCGGCCTCGACGCAGGCCCCAAGAGCGCTCCTCCGAGCGCTCCGATTTCGCAACGATCGTTTTACGGTCGCGGCTAGAAATAAATTCCCCGACCATTTGTCGGTAGGAGGCTTCGCGGGGCCGCGAGATAGGCTCGGCGCCATAAACCACGCGCAAAGCCCGGCCCGTCACGATTGTTCGCGCGGTCGAGGCAGAACCGCGCGTATTTTTTTAACGATATCTCACGTCCGGAATGCCACGGATACGATCTACGCGGCCATAAAATTCAAGGTTCGCGGCCGAGTCGACGGCCGCTCCGGCGACGAGTCGATGCAGCGCGCGCTGCTGGCCTCCCCCGGCGGGCTAATCGGCGCGATTCGCTTCGGCCCCGAGGAACCCGCCGATCTTCCTTCGACGGAGCCGCGCCGCCTCGCAGCTCCTCCACTCGTAGCGAGCGCCGGTGCGCTCGACGCGAGTGCGCGCTCACGCCGGTATTACGGATAATCGAGACGCGGCGCGGTGATGGAAAATACGAGAGTGCGGTGATATAACAGCTCGCGGGGTTAATGCGGGATTAAGTGTCCCCCGTCCGATTGAAATTGCTCGAATCTGCCGCGATCGAATAAATTGGCTGGCGGAGAGGTCGCGCGATCGAAAATTCTATACGAGGGGAATTAACGTAATGCGAATTTAAACTCGTCGATATATCCCGGGGCTCGATCGCACGTCGATTTACGCCGAAGGCTCGCGAGGTCCGGCGGCCCTTGGCCTCGCGTCCGCGCCAAAACCGCGAAAGGAGGACTGGCCGACGAGGCGTCGGGCGTAGCCAGGGGGCCTAGACGCGGCTCGCACCAACCCCGAGGCGGGGAGGCGAGAAAGTGCGATTGCACGGCGCATCCCTCGAGCCGAGAGCGAGATTCCGATCGTTCGATCGATATTCCGCGCGACGTTGGGATCAGGCGCTCTTTACCGAAAGATCCAGCTTTTTCTTTTTCTTTTTTTTTTGATTTTTAACGAAGGATCGTGCTCCGATCCGCGATCGGACTCGGCTGCCGGCTCAAAGGATCGACCAAAGGCCCGGAGAGGGGTGGGCTCTCGAGATCGATCCCCGAAACGACCGTCGCCTCGACCTCCGGGATACGTGCCCGCCTCGCACCTGCGCGCTGCGGCGATTTAAACCTCGATTTCGGTCTTCCGGCCCGCATCGTTCCGACGACGATCTTCCGGCTATCGGTCGCTCGACCGACGAGGATTTGCAGCCGCCGTTTGGAGGGCCGATCTGGGCGCGGGCCGGACGAAAAATTGGTTTTCGGTTAAACGACGATGGTATCGCGCGGCGGAGGGGCTAACGGGGCTCGAAATGTAAACGGATCTTATCTCGGTGGATGGAGCACCGCGCTCGATATTCCGATAGCGGCTCCGGCGTATCGAGCTGCTGGGCATAATGGAATTCCTGGTTATATAAATTTGGGTGCACATTTTCCCGACGGGCATCGATCTCGCGCGCGGACGTCCCCCGCCTCCGCGCCCCGCCAACCCCCTCCCGGGCCGCTCCTCCCTCTCGGAGGCGGCGGGCCTCGCGAATTCCACCCTTGCCGGAGTCCTCGCACCTCCTTCGCCCTCGCTCCTTTGCGGATTCGCTTTCGCCGCTCGAAAGGGACTCCGCGAGGAGCGCGAGAGGAGCGGACCCTCTTCCGGAGAATCGCGTCCCAATTCGACTCTTCCTCCCCCCTCTCGAGTGATCCCAGCCGAGCTCACCGCCCTCGGGCCCAATTTTCTCCCCGCCCTCTCCTTCCCGCCGATGCCCTTTCCCGAAGCCGCCTGTCCAAACTCCGAGGCGAGCCCCTCCTCCGGACAGGCTTAGGATGCGGCCGCGGCCGCTCGAACAAATTTTAACGAGCTCGCCGACGGCCGACGCCGCGCCAGTTCTCGCTCGGGGCGTGCCGACAGAGAGGAGCGCCGCCAAGGCATTCCGCGTAGTCCTCGAGCTTCGCGCGACGCTCCGCGGCTCGGATGTCGAGGATATTCGTACTTTCTCGATACTTACACTCGTCCGCCCGCCGGCGGACTTTCCGGCCCCTTCGGCCAGCAGACGCTCGCGACGAGTCCTCCGGTCGCGGGGAATTATTATATCCAGGCAGGACCTTCAGGCCCCCTTCCCCCGCTTTCCATCGGCCGAGTCGTTTCCACGATCGTTTCGACGAATACGATTCTCGCTCGAAGCGGTCCAATTTCGGCCGGCCGATATAAAATCGTACTCCTCTCGAAAGAGCGGAGGCGAATTTTACCCGCAACCCCCTTCGAAACTTTCGCCCTCTCTTTTACGGCCCCCTCCTCGGTGGCTCGCATTCAACGACGGAAGTCGCGTCGATAGAAAAGTTACGAGCATTATCGACCGGTCGGAATTTTATAACCGCGGTCTACCGCCTTTGTGATTTATCGAAGCGAAAGCATAGCTCGGCGGGCGGAGACTCGAATATGACGCGGCAACGCGCTCGGTCCGCTCTCTCGAGCCTCTCTTCGGAAGCTGGGAAAGGTCTAGCCGGGCCTCGAGCTGCTCCAGACGCCAACCGGAAACGTGTCCACCGAGGTACTTTATTACCGCTACGTGCGCTGTGCGTAGCTCCCTTCCGAGCAAGATATTACGCGATCTTGCTTTGCATTTTGCGGAATATCTCCCGCGCGAGCTTCCATTATTTATATAGCCTTTCTCCCGACGCGACTCGATGGAACGAAACGAGTCTGGCACTCGCGCTGCCTTGCGCTTTTTAATCCTCGAGCCGTCTCTTTGTTTCCAGAATTAGCGGTGTCCTGCGCTTTTAATGTAATAACACTCGCACCTTTGCATGAATTTTGTACGGTTTTGGTCCGAAGCGCCGCACCCGCGCAACGCCCGAGGGGAGAATACGGTTTATTCTTACGTAACGCGTCCCTTTTAAATCCCCTTTATCCACCCCCACCCCCACCCCCTCCAGGCATTCGTCCCATCAATTTTTAAACACCGTTCCCCGCCAGAGACGACCTCCACGCCTCCTGGAAAGGCCAAACCAACGCCGTAAACCTAGGTACTCGGCTCGTCCGCTTTCGAACCTTCCCTCCTCCCAAACGGAGGAAGGAGCGTTACGCTCTCGACGAGCGGCCGCGCGACGATGGTCATCGTCCGCAACCTCGACTCGCTCGTCTCGCACTTTTCTCTCGAGGATTCCCCAGCGTCCTCGAGTCACTCCCTCGCATCTTCGCTCGCGCCACGACGGACCATCCATTCGCATCCATCGCGAGACGCTACCGTTCCCCCTATTCGTATTTGAAATGCAAAGCACAATTTGCGATATCCGGAACGATCGATGGAGCCTCCCGTGCATTCGTTATCGCCGCCGCGCCGGTGTCACCAGCGATCGGGGATTAATTTAGCCATTTCTCGGATGCGTCGTCCGCGAAGCGTCATCCGTGGAACGAGACGGGGAGATGCCGATGGATGTCGTTCGCACCGTAAATACGGAGAGTCGGCAACGCGCGGAGGATTACCTCGCGGCCGATACCGAATTCCGGCTGTACCGTACAGATTTGCGCGTCATACGCGACCGCGTAATTCTCCATTAGAATGCCGTCAGCCGTGGCGCAGCGCGCCCACTACGCGGCTTGGCTCATTTTTATCCGAGCGAAGGAAAACGGCCGGGCGCCCGGGGCGAAGGAGGAAAAGAGCGGCAAGGGGGAAGGGGATGCTCCCCGATTAATTTCCGCACGCCCCTCCTGCCAAACGACCAAACGAATCCGTCGAGGCGTACCACGGCCACGATCCATTATTGCCTCTCACACCCGCCTATGCGCCTTCTTTCCGCCCCTCCTCGCCGGTGCCGCCGTGTCTCTCGGCCGGTACGTCGCATCAACTATTTACGAGTACCACGTACGTCGAACCCGCCCGCCGACTTCCCCAGCGTCCCTTCCGCCCGAAGACGTACTTTCGGCCCCAGCCCCCTTCGAGCTCCTCTCCTCTCCTCTCCTCTCCTCTCCTCTCCTCTTTCGCCTCGCCTCGCCTCGCCTCGCCGCCCAGGGCCCCGCGCGAGCCGCGCCTCGGCATCGATCCGTCGATCGCTCCTCGAGAGCCCGACCGACGCGCGAGGAAAGCGCTCGGGCCTCGTCGCCTGGCGCCGATTCCCCGCCCTCCCCACGATCGGCCCTCGTCCGGCCTTCCTCGAGGAGCACGGGGCGGGCTTTGAGCTCTCGTTTCTTGTTTTTTTGCGAGCGTCGCGCGGCCCGTTTTGATCTACCTTTAATCTCGGGCCGCCTGCCGGCGTGCCGGACTTTCCGGAGTGAATTTTAACGGGACCAAAGGGTGGGATATGCTCGTATAGCCGGATCCCCGCGGGCGCCCTCGCGCATTTTTTTCAAGTTCGGGAACTCTCCGGGTCTCTCCGGCCTCGCGACGATAGCGCTGCCGGGCCCCGCAGCCAACCCCAACCTACCCCGAGCGAACAAAATAACGGAGTTGGTCGGAAAAGAGAGGCACGGCCGCCCGATTAATTTCCATCGGCCCCTCCCTCTCTCCCTCCCTCCCTCTGCACAGTTCGTGCGATTCGCGCACGAGAGTGTCGCGTTCACCGAGGCATATTGAATCCTCGCTCGCCCCTCCCCTCCCGCCTCGCTCGCTTCGTCTACGCCGGGTAATCGAATCAGCCGGTAGTCATTTAATACGGCTCGACCTTTTATTTCGGTCGCGTCACCCTGCCCTCCTCCGGCGTATAATGCCAGACCGACGCTTCCACCGGAGTAACTCTTCTCTCGAGCACGCTCTTCTCCGCTCCCCTTCGCCCCCTCGGGCCGTGCTTCTCCCTCTCGCCCCTCTCGCCCCTCTCGCCCCCCTCGCCTCGTTCGGCTCGGTGGCTCGGTGGCTCGGTGCCGCCGCGAATCGGACACGACCGAGATCCGCGAGCCACGCAACCCTGGTGATCCGTCGGCGAGAGGGGTGGGCCGGAGAGTAGGAGGGCTGGAGGGCTGTGGAGGCCTGGAGAAAATGGAATTTACAAGCTGCGCCGCCGAGTGTTCCTCGCGAGAACCTCCATTCTCGTCCGCCGTTCGTAAGTCCTTCCGTCCCCCGACCTCCTCGCCGACGGGCCAGCGGCTGGAGCGAGGCGCGTTATTTATTTAGCGCTCACCCTCCGGCCGCCTTTGCGATTAACAATGTACGCCGAGGGTAATTACTTGGGGCCAATCACGGCGCATTTGTCGCTGCGCGTCCGGAGCGCCGCGAGCCGAAATTGGAATGTCAACGCGCGAAGCGCATCCGGCAATTATCGATGATATCCGACTTTGCTGGATGCTCCCCGCGGCATTAATTTCGATGCCGAATTCCAATTGTCTCGTGGGAACGAGTGTGCGTCTCGGTAATGAGACCGACCGTCGTTCCGCCGACCCTGCTCCGCTCGGCCGAGGGGAGGAGTCGCGAAATTAGCCGGAGAGCCTTCGCGCGCGCTTCCATCCTGGAGGTGAGGTGACCGCTCGCTTCGCGAACCAACGAACCAACGCTTCCAACGGGGCCCTTCGACGCGATCGATGGGCGCTGCTTCTCCGGCAGGACCGCGCTAATCTTGAAAAATCGCGGCAAAGATCGTCGAGCGGAAATTAATTTGGCGGCTTAAAGGAAAAGAGGTGGAGGCAAGCGTCTCGTTCCGCGAGGAGAAACTAGCCGCGAGATTCGAAGAGGAGTATTGGGAGGCTTCGCTCGTCGCTCCCGCGGGAAGGCGGGGCGCGGGGGTTGCTCAGCAGTCGCGAAAGGACTCCCGGAATTTCTCTCTGAAACCGAACGGGCTCTCGGTCCGCCGATCGATATTCGCCATTTTCCAACTTCATTACCCGCGTAATTAGACTTCAAAGGTTAATTCCTTCCGGGAGATTTCCTCGAACGGATTTTTCTTTCGAGAAGCACGAGGGCGCGCACGGTTACTTGGGCGCTGCTCAACGAGCTTTCTTCACCGACGGGACGCGTTTTTTCCCTCGCGAAGGTTTTGCACGGCCAAATGGCGAAACGAATCGGAAAGGAATTATCCTCGACGGAATGTAACGCCGATCGATGGAAAGGGGATGGGGAGTAAGGAGAGTATATATCGCTCCGGTCTCCTCCTCCCTCGAGGTAAAACGCAAACCCCTCGATGCTTCCGCTCGGCGGGACTCTCTAATTTGCCGTAACGAGGAGCGCTTTGGTATCGCGCGAGGAAGGAGGAGGATTCCTTTACGTTTCGGGCGGCAATCGGTCTCCGTCCACTTGGACTCACGCTCGACCATGTCCGGCCAGTCTTGTTTTCTCCTTCCCCGCGACGTCGCGTCGAATGCGAGCGCGCGGGGGCGCTCGTTCTGTCGGCCGACGGAACCCCGCGCCGTTATTATCCGTGGGATGGAAGGTGGGCCGGCCGTGGGGAGGGTCGTGGGGGCGGGGGGGACGATCGAGGGAGAAAGAGGGTGCGCGATACCTGGCCGTGATAAATGCCCGGTACGCGTAGCGTTCGCGACGCACGTCGCTCAAAACGGCTACAATGCAGCCTCGCAGCCATTATGCTAAAATGCAATCTCCCGATAACCGCAGCGGCGTCATTGCGGAGCTCAATCTCACCTATCTGTACGAGCTCTCTGGGGAGGGAAACAAAGTGGGAGGGTGCGGGGAGAGAGGGGATCGGGGATGGCGGTCCTCGGCGCAGAGGGGACGGAGCGGAGGCCGGACAATGGCGGGGTGGGGAGATACGAAAAGAAATAAATTCCAGGCCCGATAAGCGCTTCCAGCCGAGAACGTCAAGGCGGACGATGCGGTTTCGATGGCCGATGGAAGAGGGGCCGGGCCGGGCCGGGCCGGGCCGGAGAGTTCCTTTCGGATGTAGTCGAGTCGCGTCCCGCCCTCTCCTTCCCCTTCGCGGCTCGTCCTCGGTATCGTTATCGTTATCGTCGTCCTTATCGCCGGATTCTCCCCTCGGGCGGACGGCCCGAGGGAGCGGCGGAGGATCGCGAAGGGGCGCGGCGCTTCGCTCGTCCCCGTCCCTGCCAAATCCGCGGCTTCTTCGAGGCGGGCCAACGACTGGGGCTACGTGCTTGGCTCGATCGGCGTTGTTTATCGCGGCTCGGACAAGGGCGCGACGAGCGCGCGAGCCGGTCGCGCCTAAATTATTCGCGATTCGCCGCGGTGCTTTGAAAATATTAACGACGCCTCCCTTGGGTCGCTGCCCGCCGTGACGAACCGTATTTTTCACGCGGCACCGCCCATAAATACCCGATTTTATCTCGATACGCTCGGCTTGGATTCTAAGCTTTATCCGAGCCTTTTAGCCGCGGCGCGACGCAAAATATGCGAGTTTGTAAAATATCTTAGCGGCCGGCCCGTTCTATTACCGCGCAGCAGATAGCGCCGAAATAAATATGCCTCCATAAACGTTGTAAACCGCGCCATTCGTCCCCCGCTTTTTGTCCCCGAGCCGATGAGAAATGCGCGCACGTCTCTAACGCGTCGCGGGGGGTAACCGCTTCGGAGAGGAAACGACCTTGCACGCTCGGTTAAATCGCGGTTAAGCGTACGGCGTACGCGTCTTGGACCGGGCTCGGGGAAAAAAATGCGAGGGCGCGCTTCTCTCCTGCTCGAAGGAACGCTCCTCTCGGCCGCGGCTGCGGAATCCTTGCCGCGCTCGAATCTCTTTGGGGGGAACGTTCCGAGGGTCGGGCCACCTCTCGCTCGGGATGCTTTTCCGGCCGAGCGAGGGAGGGGGCATCGGGGGCTCGGAGCACGGATCGAATTCGGGCCTCCGCCGACCGCCTCCAAGACCCCTTGGACGCGGCCCGCGCCGCTGAGCGGAGTATCGAAGACGAGGGGGTGGAGAGGGGCATCGGCGCAGGTTGACGGGGAAATTTATCATCCGAGCCGTCCGAGCCTCGAAGCGTGCGATCGCCTCGAGCCGCACCGATCGCCGATGCTCGAACCGACCGAGCGCAAAATCGAGAATAGCCCCGAGGATGGCTGGAGGAAGCGGCGGCAGGGGGAATTGGCGGCGGTACGCGGTGGAAGAGGGATCGGGCCGAGAGGGCGCGGACGACTGCTCGGCGACGGAAGACGAGGGTAATCCGCGGGAGCTCATCGCCTAATTTCCCACAAGGCCGCGCGAAGGCTCGTCGTACTTTGCTTTCGTCGAAAGTTTTTCGAGGGCGCCCTCGCAGGCCCGCCCCGCGCCTCCCCTTCGAGAGCCGACCTCGGCCTCCTCCTCTCCTTCCCGCCTTCTCTCCGCTCCTCCCTCGAGTCATCCAGCCGATGGGGATGCATTTTTCCCAGCCGCCCTCCGGGGGCCGCCGACTCGCGCTTTGACCCGCGCGCTCCCCGACCCTCGCTCGGCTTTAATTAGGCTAATGGATATCCGTAATCGACGCAACGAGAAGACTGTCCACCGGCGCGGCGGCAGCTCGAAGAACGTCTATCCCGTTGAGCTCGCGACGTTTTCCGCTCGCTCCGCCTCGAATACCTCTGTGGCAGGGATTTGGATTTAGCCGCTGGAACGACGAAGAGAGGCCGAGTCTCTCTCCGTTCCTGCTCCCAATATCGCGTAAGATCGTCGCACGGTAAGGGGGCAAGATCCGTCGACGTGTCCGTATCTCGGCGCCCGCCACCGGCAAATCGTCGGTTCCGCTTTGACCCGCATCCGAATGGAGCGTGTCAAACTAACGTGCACTCGACTACTTAATAATGTAACAGTCGGGCAACCACCGTGCGCCCATTATGCTTCCATGCACGTTGCGCAAGAACCAGAGGTAACGGCCTGGTGGTGGTAATATAGGATTCGCATCCTGCATCGCGTCGGCCCTCCGCGTTCCCGACCCGCGAGAAAGACGCCCTCGGCCCGCGGCCCGCGCCACTCGGCTACTCGCTCCTCCTGCCGTCGAGGAGTCGAGAACGACTCGGCCGCCTTTGCTCCTCCTTCGCGAGTTAGTTTTAATCCGCTGAATAATGACCCTCCGTTGTTCTCGTCCACGAAAGTTACTCGTTAGCCGTAATCACCCGAGTGCCGTTTAGAAGTGCCTGCGCCAACGCGAACGCCAAGGCGGACGCGAACGCGAGGGTGAACCTTCTAGCCGCGCGCCGTCGTCCCACCGTTTCCTTCCGCCCTCTCCCCCCCCCTCTCTCTCTCTCTCGTTCTCCGCTCGAAATCCAAGCACCGCCGCAATGTTGCCGCCCTTTGCGCGAATCTTACAGCGCGGACTTTGGCGTGGCGCATCGGCTCAGAAGGGCCACCGATCCCGGGCCGATCGCAAGACCGCGTCCGCGGGAAAAAGGCGAGGCTCCCGATCGTCGCGCTCTCGATTCGAAACCTTTTTCGCCGGCCATGAGAAACGAAGCACGTGTGAGGGGTGCGCGCCGCATAAAATCCGCAGCCGCGTACGGCGAATGTAAATCCCGATCGGCCGACGCGCTCCAATTTAACAGGCTCCGCATGGAAATTGGCCGCGGATCGCGAGGACGCCCGGACGCTACATGGAAATTTTATCGCGATCGGCCATTGTAAACAGGATTACCGTGGGTAGGATAGCGAAACTATTCGGTCACCCTTCTCCCTTCCAGCTCCATCCCCTGGCCTCGGGGCCGCTCGCGCCGGACGGGGGGCCACCGATCACGGGAAGGGAAAGGCGTGGGCGCGGCGAACCGTCGGTGCGGGGATGCGACCGCTGCTTTTTTTCCTTCGGTTCCGGCGGCCAAAGCGGAGGCGGTACGGTCGCGTGGATCCGGAGCGCCGACCGGCGCGATTCCGCCCGCGGGCCTCCGCGGACTCGCGAGAGGCCCCGCCAAGCCAGGGCCGAAGGGGAAGGAAGCGGCCCGACGAGGGTGGCTCCCCCGGAGAGGCGTTTGCGATGGCCACGGACGCGGGGAATCTCTCGGCTTGGCGCCGGGCGCGTTCGTAGGCGCGGCCCGGAGGCCGACGCGGCGTTCAAAGCGCAACGAGCGAGCGAGGCGCGTAATCGACTATCTGGCGGTAAATCCTCTGCGGCGAGTGTACACGGCACCTGCCCCTCCCCCTCTCCCTGCCCCGGCCCTTCCGCCCCTCCTGCTCGTATCGGGCTTCGGCCGCCGCCAAATTCCAACTCTCCGTATTTACTGGGCCGTGCGTTATACTCGAGCGTCGGTAGTCGTTGGCGTGGCGCGTATTACTCACAGGGACGCGCGAACACATCCGGGGCATAAAACTCGCTAGAATTCACGAGGGCGGGCCGCGGCTCGCGGACCGAGTTTATTAACGCTCCGACCGTAGTGGCCTCGCAAGGGAAACGCGGGGGGCCGGGCCGCGAGGAGTCCCTCGAGCGAGGATTCGATCTTCCCCGTCGGTTCTCGGGGGCTGGCCGGGGGACGGGATCGATGCGGATCGGTCCGCGCGGCGTCGACGGAGGGCAGCCTCGAGGTTTGTCCGCCCGCCGACCGAGCGACGCTCGCGGGCTCCTCTCTCGTCGCCAGAAACGCCCCCCTAACCGGCCCTCCGACCATCCGCGCCGCACCCTCGAAGGGAAGAAGCAAAGGGCGGCGAAGGAGAAGCGCGCGAGGCTTGAGAGGGAGGGAGGAGGGGGCTGGCTATATCGGGCGGCTGAAGTTTCGCCGGGGTGAGATATGCAGAAATTAAATATTCATTCGGCCGACCGGCCTGCCCTCGTTCGTCCGCGCTTCCGCCCCACGGGCCGCCGGGGGCCCTCTTCCCGAAAATAATGCCTTGGCCGCGGGCCAGTTCCGCCGAAGGCTCTCGATGTTCGAGCCCCTTGTTTCGTCCCGCTCGGGAGAGGAACGAGCCCGCTGCTCGTGCGCGACACGCCGTTTCTCCCTTCCCCCCCGCCCGCGCCTTCTTCCGCCGTTCCACCTCCTTTTTTAAATCTCCACGACTTATTGCGCCGCCCTCGCCTATTGCGCCGAGAAACGTACCTGTTGAACCGGGCCGCTTCGATGAAATAACGACGAGTGGTTTGCGCGTCGGGAAGGAGGGCTTTGCGGGGAGAATCGGACCGTTTCCCGTTATTTACGTACGCGCCGCTTAAACGCCGTGCGCCACCTCCCTATTTCTATTCCCATTCCTATCTCCATTCCTCCCCCGAAAGGGCCACGAGCGAAAGGAAAGGTCCTCCTCCTCGCGGATCCGCCGATCGGACCGAAGCTCGTCCTCTCGTGAGATTTGGGCGCGATGAGCGTTGGCCAAAACGAAGCCTCGGATCCGCTCCTTTCCCCCGGCGGGGCGCGATCCGCGAGTCGAGCGCGAGAGCGTCATAGCCGTGCGAAATGCCGAGGATAGAGGGATTTGTTTTACCGCTCTCCGGAAAAGTACGGGAGGTGGGCGTCCAATTTGAATAGGGTCGTACGATCGCGCGATACACCGAGCGCGAGATCGCAGGGATTTTTCCACTCGGAGGTAGACTCGCCTTTTCTACGTGTATCGCCATTCGTCCCTCGCGGCTCGTCCTCTAACGTTTTGCTCCTTTCTTTCGTTTCAGACACTTTCCGCCGATTTCGCAGGCGGGCGGCCCGAGGATTCGAGCGCGAGGATGACGGGATACGACGCCTCGTCTCAAAAAAGGGTAAGAGAAGAACTCCGCGCTGCACGAAAACCTGGCGAAAACGGCGCTTTTCGAGTACGCCTACTCGCGCGAAGGAGGAACGAAGGCAAGCCGAGGAAGGGCCGAGGACGAGGGAGGCGAGGAGGGCGACCTTCTTCGATTTAAGCTTCGCGCGCTTCCGGTGCAGCCGCAGTTTTTCTCTCCTGCCGCGCACGTAGGCCCGGGCATCCCTCGAGTCGTACGTGGAATTCGGGCGGAAAGCCTCGCGGCTCCGTGAGACGTCGATGCTCAAAATGACGCCTCGAGTTTAAAGGTGGATAATCCGTAGAGGCGCGGGGGACGGTGGAGGGTGGCTCCTCGGCGGGCTATCGGATCGAGTCGATCGACGAGCCCGGCAGACTAGAACGCTTCTCTCGCACCCATCCTTCGGATTCCTCCTCCACTCGATCCGCCTCCCTCCGAGGCACGCGATCGAGGGGAAGGGCCGTCGGCGAGCCGCGCGAAAACTCGACGGTGCTCGAGCGAAGGCGCTTTTTCCTACGGTTCCTTTTTCCGCATCGCTCCGCCCGAAAGTGAGATTTAACGCGAGGGCCGGGCCTGGACGAGAGCTTTCCGGGTGAAATCACGCGCGCCATTTAGAGGCGCTCGGTGCTCTTAGCGAAGACCCTCCGGTATCCCCGACGATCGCACGTAGACGTTTCGTAACGTCCTTCGGTCTCGACTTGAACGCGAGCCAATCTGCGGTATATAACTATGCATTAACCCCCCCCCCCCCCCCGGCTTCGCTTCCTTCGGGCAACGAGCCATGTCGGCGTCGTAAGGGCGACCAATTAATTTAATTAATCACGTTCCACAACATATTTCGATTTCTTTTTCGAATGGCGAATTCGGGCAGGCGCACTACCCTCCTCTTTCTTTCTCCCTCTCCCTCTCCCACCCTCTCGCCCTATTAACCCCACACCCCCTTTCTCCCTGCCAGTCTCGATCCTACCGCGCAAACCCGCGCCTTTCGCGCTTTTGCTACTTTAGTTCCACGTTTTAATGGAATACTCGAGAATATATTAACCGAAATGGTGGCCGTAAATAGTGTCGTCGGGGGAAGATCCTTGGAGAGACGGGACTCTACGCCGGAGTGGCCGGTTATCAGGGTAGAAAATCGAAATTTTTCACGGAGTAGGAGACGCGTTAAACCGGGCCAGGCACGGGCGGACTACTCGTTGAGACGACGGGTTTAACGGACTCGTTTGCTCGTCGCCCCAAACCGGACCAAATTTTTCCTGGCTCGACTCTTTGGAAATCCTTTCCGCCGAAGCGAGAAAAGGCGCCCCGCGAGGAGGAAGCGGGATAAATCCGTCGTCGGAGTCAAGGTCCTCGAGAGGCGGTTCGGGTGAAGGCGAAGGGGGAAAATGGGATCGAGAAAGCGGCGGGCCGGAGGGAGGGTGGGCCGGTGGCCTATGGGCGATTATACCGTTCCTCCCCTCCGTTCCCACCCTGCGCTCGCCGCGGAATGGCTCGAGTTCGACGACTCGACGAACACGGCCCGACCCTGGCCGCCCGATGCTTTCCGCCGTTTCGACCTCTCGAGGAGCATCATTAGCGGGATTCACGATCGAATTCTTATTCCATCCCCTTCCGTACCGTGCTCGCACACGCCCCGTGCTGGAGCGCGCTCTTGAACATCCGCTCGTCCCGTGGCAGTTCGGCTCCTCGGCACCTGCTCGGCACTCCGAGGAACACCGAGTTTTGGCGGCTGGAGGTGCGCCAGTGGCCCTGGGAGGAGTGGGAGTGGACGTGGGGCCGAAGATGGGAGACTTCCTTCCGGGCGACGTCGCGATAAAGGAAAAAAAATGGTCCTCGCCGAGTCGAGTCGAGTCCCGCTCGTCGCGCATAAATCCTGCCGCGCTCGGTACTCCGCGCCCCTACACCCCCGCACCCCCGAGCTCAACCTTGTTCCCGCAACCCATTTCAAAGCACTCCCGCGGTTACTTTGGTTCGCCCTGCCGTTCCTATATCGTGAATTCCGATATCGCGACCGCAACGCTCGGCAACCCTTACCGACGCGTCTGTACGCCCGAGGCGGCAACTTAGCCTCGAGGAAACTCCTCCTCGCCTCGCCTCGCCTCGCCTCTTCATCCCTCGCCGTTCGGCTCGCGGATCGGCGAATCGAGAGACTCGCGAGGTCTCTCGCGGATTCTACCTGCCGTACGTGCCTCTTGGCCACCTCGCGGTGCCCGCCCTGCACCGACCGACGCGCAAGATTGCGAGAAAACGCCTTTCGCGGCGTCCAAGTATTTGCAAGCGCCCGCTATACGATATATCGTATTCCAGCCGAGCGGCGCCCACTTTGCCCCGCTCCAATTTCCCCATCAATTCCCCGATACCCTCGAACCTCACCTCCTTCTCGCGGCCCCTTTGCGCCGCCCTCCCTCTGCCTCCCTCGTTTATTCTGGACCGGCCACGCCGATACCGTCACTCGCGTAGCGCGCTCTTCCAGGAAAAGATATACGCGATACGTCAGCCGTGTCGACCGCGTTGGCCGCGCGCGTCCAGCCTCTTTCCGCCGCGAACCGATAACGCGTATGGCGGCCCAAATGGCCGTTGGGCCGATGCGACGGCTCGGGACTTACGATCGCTTTTCTCCGGACAATTCAAAGACGACCGCTGGACGGAGCCGTCCCAGCGATGCTTTTTACGCGCGATTTCGAAGAAACTTTTCCCCGCGTATCCGTGGACCGAGCCGTAATGGCGGATCGTCGCGGACTTTAACGCGGATTTCACAGTCGTTTCGAAGTTGCACGTTCGGTCAGCCAGCGGGTCCGCGCCTCGTTCGTTCGACCCACGTCGAAGCTCTCTCTCTCTCTCTCTCTCTCTCTCTCTCTCTCTCTCTCTCTCTCTCTCTCTCTCTCTCACCGTCCCCCTCGTTCGACTTTCCAGGCACGCCGCGTCCCACGGCGCTCCCGTCTCTCGGGGACCTAACTGTTTGCAGGTTCCCGGAGTCGACGTTTTTATCGATAACTCGATTACCTTTCCCGTAAAAAGAAAAGGCCTCGCGCGGAAGCCTCGGCCGGCGCTCGACGGTGGAAAAAACCTTTTGACCCAGTTTTCGCCATTTAATAACCGACTTAGGTACCTCTGTGCCGACATTTAAACGAACCGCGAATCAAATGCCGGCGGTTTCATCGAATTTCCCGCAATGGTAAAAAAACGAACCTTCGTCGCGAAACCTCGACGGGAATGGAGGTATTTAAAATGTACGCGCGGAGCGCAAAATGCGCCGTATCGGCGAGGGTGAATTTTTTGCGAAAGCCAGCCAGCGCGGTTAAAGGGAATAACGGCGCATTCTCGCACGAGTCTCAAAGGGGCCGAGACTCCGCGAGGGGATCTGCCAGCGGATTCGCTTCTTCCGACGAGCGGTGCCCCACCCTGGATCCTCGGCCGTGGATTCGTGTCTTCCGCGGATGCGGCGCGTGGCGTTCGATGGGCGGAAATCGGGTTCAAAAGTGGCCGACGCGCGCGAGCCAGTTTGCACTCGAATACGATAATGTAATATAACGGGGGTCGCCAGAAGTTCCCGGGAAGGATAATGCTCTCCCGCCCCTCGGCCGGCATTTGACCATGGATACCGGAGAAGCAAACCTCGTTCCCGTGGCCCACCTCGAATCTCCCTCGCTTATTTCGGATCGACTTCACCGGCGCGTTACCCTCCCCGGTACCCATTGCCTCGGGGAATTACGTACGTTCTAGGTCCTTCAAAGCTCTAGGTCCTCCTACCTCCTCCCTCTCTCCCTCTCACCCTCTTACCCTCTATCTCTCTCTCTCTCTCTATGCCGCGCGACCGGTAATCCAATAATGCCGCCCCGAGCTTACGAACCGGGGAGTTTGCCGAGCGATTCCTTTATACTTTGATCATCCTCGCCGCGCAAATTTGTCTGGCCGTTCGGAAATGCTGGTCGTTTCCCGACGGCTCGGAGAGCCTTCGCGTCGGCGATCGTGGTTCGCGATAGGACAGTGGCCATCTTCCCGATTATATTCCTTCGGCTTTCGGGGCAGCCCTCGCGGAGCGCGCGCTGCCGCTCCAAAAGGCCGGATAGGTTTTCGCGCGTATTTCTCTCTCTCTCTCTCTCTCTCTCTCTCTCTCTCTCTCTCTCTCTCTTTCTCTCGGGCGCAACGCCTGGTTCCCTCGGGAGCCGAGTTTAAGGCCGTTAAACGTTCTCCAACGATGATACTTCCGGCGGCGCGATGATGGACCGCCACCCCGAGAACGGGGCCCCTACGCCTACCTTCCCCAATTTTACACGCCCGGTTCTCTATGCACAACCAGACGTTTGTCCGCGCAAGCGCGCCCATATACGCGCGATGTGCACGAATACGCGATGTTTAGAGATATTTATACATAGGTGGACGGCTCGCAAACCGTTTCCAGGGCCGCCGATCGATTTTACGCGCTCTTGCGGGCCGCTCGCGGCTTATTTTTTTCTTCGCTACTCGAAAATCGCCCTCTCCGCCAACGGCCTCGCGCGAGGAACTGTCCATACTTTCCTCGAGTCGGGAGGAGGCGCGAACGAGAGGAAAATCCTAGAGGGAAGCGCGTTCGCGGCCTCTAGCCGCTCGGATCGCGGCTCTGCGATCGCGAATTTGGCCGATTCGATTACCGAGTCTTCGAGAGGAAAGTGGCTTAGGGTGTTGGGACGCGCGCGCGCCAGAGAGAGAGCGCGAAAGGGCGGAGCGGAGGGTGGAGGCGCGCGCTCCGAAGGACGAGTTTGCCCCAGGGCAGCTCCTCGATTTATCCCACTTTCCTTCCACTCGATGTCCGGCACGTCGGCCCGAGCCGCTCTCTTCTCCTCGCCGAGTCAAGGCGCTCGTGCCAAAGCCCTCTCTACGCGAGCCTGCCAATTGCCGAAAGGTTGTGGGCCAGCGAAACAACGGGCACCGTTCGCTGCAATTTCCACGGCGATCCTCCATGCGAGCGAATACCCGCGCGCACCTACGCGTTTCGTACTTTGTTCGCATTCAACGAGATCGACGCGCGCGGCCGCGCTCTCGGACACTGGCGCGCTGCAACGAATTTTGCATCGGTCGCGCCACTAGCTCGGCCTAAAAGATCGAACCGAGAGGTCGAGTGGTGGTCTTTGCGAAATTAATGAAAGGTTTTCGCGTGGGAGGAAAATTGGTTTGCGATTCTGGAAACTCAAAGGCCCGCGCCCGCATTCAGCCACGCGTGCCCGTTTTCTCGTAATCGCCTATACTCTTGCAGGCAGCCGAGCGAGAAAAATTTCCGGCTCATTTTGCCAGGGTACTTTGTCTCGCGCTTGGACCGAGATATAAGCGCGATTCATTAGTCGAGCATATTTCCGATACAGCGGCCGCGCTGCGATTCTATAGCGCGCGCGCTCCTCTTTCTTCCCTTCCTCCTTTATTCCTTTCTTCCTTTCTTCCTTCTTTCCCCGGGCCGGTCGACGCGAACGCGTACCGCTGAAAGGGACGGCTCGGAGGTATTTCGGGAGCGCGGAGAGCCAAGGAGCGGCCGAGAGGGCCGCGAGGCCTGCCTACGATGCACTTTTCTCGATAGGGCGCCTACGAGGGGGAACGATGTTTAACCTTTTCGGTGGGAGCGCCGATCACGGTCTCCGGAGCCGCCAAAGGACGCGTCTGGTGGCGCGCAACGACGAGAGCACGGTCGACGACCCTGGAGAGCGCGACCGCGAGCCTCGCGGACTCGATTTTAAGGCAGACGCCAATTTTTCCTCCCTCGCCTCGCCTCGCCTCTCCTCGTCGCGCGTCGTTATCCTCTCCTAGATTTAGGCGAGCAATAAAACGGGCACCGAGAGCGAGGCCGTTGGTAAATGGTTTAACGTGGCCGATACATAATTAGCGGCGCGTTCGTAGCGGAAGCAGCATCGCGGGATATTTCCAGGCGAAGCGTCATAATTTCCAGGCTAAACGAGGAAACCGGAAGCCCATCGATGAAGCGTCGAGGGAGTAAAATACGATGGAAATAAAGGCAACGCTGGCGCGGCCCTGGGGGCCGCCGGGCGAGGGGGGGGGGGGGGGGGAGGGCTGAAATAAATTAAATCGGCACGATTCAAAGAACGTTCCTTCTGATCGAATGCCATCCGCGGCTACGAGGAGGGAATTAATTAATTAAACCGATATTGCAAACGCCCTACTCCGTGGTTTCTCGAATGTCTCGTAAATATTTATCGGTCGCATTTATTTGCCGCGATGCGGGCGCGATTGCTCGGAAAACATCCCGCCTTTTGGAGGAAAAAACGAAGAGGGAGCGAGAGAGAGAGAGAGAAGAGAGGGAGCGAGCGGTACCCGCCGACTGCCATTTGGAATTCCATAACTCGCAGTCTCGAAAGTCCCCGGGGCGGAGGGCGAGAGGAGCCTTCGATGCGGAAGTCGAGCTTCGATGGTATCGCCAGGAGTTGCATTCGCCGCCAAAGACGAGCCCCTCTCTCTTCGTCAAACACCGCGCACTACGATTGGCCGATGCCGCGGTATTTACGGTCGAAGCGCGTTTTTATCGCGAGGATGTTTTCGCGCTTCCATTACCCGCGCAACGACCAACGCCGATTATCCTCTGGAGCGACCTCGACGTTTTTCCGAATGCCAGGCAGGGCGGCTCGTAAATTGGGCCGTTATCCTATTTCGAAGAAATAACATCGAGCGATACGGAGATGCGTTATTTTAATTAATCGGTGAAATCCGGGGGTAAGGCGGGGGATGCGAGAGGCGAAAGGCGAAAGGCGAGGGGTGATCGGCGTCGCGGTTCGATTCGCCAGGGGAGAGAGAGAGAGAGACAAAGAGAGAGAGAGAGAGGGGGGGGCAAGGGCTGGCAAGGCCACGCGTGCCTTGCCGCGCCTTAGCCCTCCGCGATACGAGGGAGGACTCCCATAATTGCCTGCAGGTATTTATCCCGCTCGGCAAAATCTCGCTTCATCCGGCCGTCGGCGTTGATCCGCTTTTCCGCGGAACGACCAAACTAATTTAAAGCCCTAAATGGGGTGTAGGAGAGTGAAGGAAAAACTCCTTTCGATTACCGTCGATGCCGAAATACCTTTGGCGCATGCCGCACTTTGGCCCCGTTCGCGAATATATCGACGCATCGCGTCTCCGACGGGTTTGCGCGATCGTCGAGCGCGTTATAGGAGACGGTCAAAACCGACGAATGGCGCGGCCGAGTTTTCGATCGTGCCCGGGTATTCGGCGATATTTAACCGGCGATCCTCCAGGCGCGAGCAAATAGCGCAGAATTTGGCCCGTCCGCGGCGGAAACTCGTTCGCTCGTAACGTCGGAGCATAGTTGGAAGTTTAACCGGATAGAGTTTACAACGGCGAGCTTTAAAACGCGTAACTAGTTGCAGTACCCTTTGGAATCTCGCCTCGTCCCACCGTCCTCCGTAATCCGCTTTGCCACTTCGCCTCGGTCGAGAGACACCCCGAGGAGGCGAGCGAATTTAAGCACCGAGTCGAAAACCTCGAATAAAGACCCAGATTCTTCCCCCTTCCTCCTCGCGAGCCGGTTCTCTCGGAGAAACTCCTCGATATGCCTGCGAGCTCGACGCATCCCTCGAGTCTCTTCTTTGGCAGCGGACCCTCGGCTCTCGATACTCTCCACTCTCCTTCCACGGGGATGCCGAGCACGGGCCCGACGCGAAAATGATTTCGCACGAGCCGCGCACGAGGCAAAGCTCCGAAGGTTGGCTTTTCGGGAGTACTCGAGGCTGCCGGACGCCAGGAGCGCGGCGCTCTGATGCGCGCAAGAATCCGCCTCCGTCGCCTCGGTCCGGCGAGCACGATTACTCGCCGATCGCGATCGTTCACTCTCATCCTATTCTCGCGCGCCCCTCTTTAAACGTTCGTTAATGCAGCCGTTAAACGCCCGCGCGATCCACGCTAGAGTGGACGTCGTTACGCAAAAACCGATTAACCCATATACGAGAAGCGGCCTCCTTAATGGTCGCCGCGTCTACTTTGCTCCATACCACGCGACCTGTGAGGGAGAAACGCTCCCTCTGTCTTTCTCTCTCTCTCTCTCTCTCTCTCTCTCTCTCTCTCTCTCTCTCTCTCTCCCTCTCTCTCTCTCCCTCTCCCTCTCTCTCTCTCTCTCTCTCTCTCTCCGGCGTCGAGAGAGGCGACCGCGAATGCTGGAGGGCGGAGGACGGAGGACGGCGGGCCAAAGCCGCGATTCGAAAAATAGCAAGGACGTTCCAATCTCGAGTGGCAGCGAGTCGTCAAAGCGCGACGCGATGGGCCGGCGCTATTGCATTTCCTCGAAGGCTCGGTGGAAAAGCGAGAAGATAGGGGGAAGCCGCGCTGTCGGGCGAGGTGGCGGTAGAAAACCGGTGGAAATCGAAAGAGGTGCCCCGGAAGACTCCTTCCGAGGGATCTCTTCGCGATCGCGCCGAGCCTCGAGTGGCTACCGGCGATAACCTCGCGATGCTGATTCCTTCGAGGCTCCGATCCCCAGACACCACCTCCTTCCTCCCCCTCCTCGCGGCCAATTCGGTATCCACGTCCAAGAGGAGCTTCCGATTTCTCGTCGAAAGCGACCGCAAAAGCGGCAAAGGGGGCAAAAAGAGCGAGCGAACGAGGCGGTGCCTCGGAAATGTATCGCTTTTAACCGTGACCAACGGATTCCGCCGGCTTGTTTTTCATTGGCATCGGAAAAGAAGCAACGTGCCATTTCCCTCAAATCCATAGTCGACCGCTTGGCTCGGCTATCGACCAAACGTCGATAGACCGTTGGCCCGACAGTCGGGATACAAGCGGGCCGCGCTGATATTGTCGTGAAAATATCCACCCGCGTACGAGGCCCGAGTTTCTCCTTTCTCCTCCCTCTCCCCTTTTCGCTCGCGACCATCCGCGCGATACCTCTCTCCCCCAGCCGGCGCCCACTCCTCCTCTCCTCACCTTACGTTTCGCCGCTCGCGCCCCCTTATTTCGCTTCCATCGGCGGGCAGGAGCGGCGGTGCTTCCCTCCTGCTCGCTCGGCGCGAGTAACCGGCGTGCTTGTCCTCCTCTTCGAGCCGAGTCCGAGGCGAATCGAGCGCGCCACGGCCGTGCTAATGGACAAAAGGCTCGTTTGTAATCGCTAATTACGTCGAGTTAAATCCGACGCGTTCGCCCCGAAACGTGCCGGCCGACCTTGTCCTCCGCCGCCTCCGCTCGGCCCAGGAATCTCGCGGTAAGCTATGATTAGTGCCGGCGATAAGTCGAGACGCCTGGCGTATTCTCGGCGCGTTATCTGCCGGCAATTAGTTGCGCGTAACGACGCGCGATTAAGAGAAAAAGGTCCCCAACCACGCGCTCCTACACCGTGTCCTCCTCGTTCCTCCTCGCACCCATCTCCTCCCGATCCCCCTCCTCGTCTTCGTTTTCGTCTTCGCGTTCGTCTTCGAAATGCGAGATCGCCCCGGCCAGGATTTTATCCGCGTTTTATCGGGAACGTAGCCGAGGATTAATTCGTTGGCCGCGCGTTTCTCCCGACGGCGAGTGCATTAATTTTGGTCGCGCCGGTCTAGGCGGTAATTCAGCGCGATAATTTGCAGGTGCGTCCTTTGGCGGGTTCGTATTGTTTTAAGGAATGTTCGCGGGATGAAGTTGAATCCCGGACTAACGCGCGTTTAATCGCGTTACCCGCCACCAACGCAGCGACGATGATTTCGAGTTTGGCGACGTTTCGGAGGATAATATCGGCCAAACTCTCCGGATTATGCGTCGCTGCGAGATCCCAGAGTCTTTCGGGCGAACCTGCCAGCGAGCTGCGAAGCCGAAACCCAAACGAACGTTTGGGCCGAACGCCGAGTGTAAAACCTGGTGCGACGAGAACGGACCGTTGTAAATTATGATGCACGGATTTTTCGCGTTAAAAAAAATAACGTTCTGGTGCAAATACGGGAGAGAATAAACGTAGATCTCGGCCGGAGGTAAATACGCCGTGTCCGAGTGAATATGAATCTCGCAGTGCGGGGAATGGCGCGGCCGGATAAAATCTCGACGATATTCCGGGATCGCGCTCGTCGTAATTTTAGGACGTTAAAATTAATGCGTTTGCGCGTCATTCATTATTGATGCTCAAAACAATACGGAGGAGCGGATTCGCGCGAGCGAGCGTGTCCTCGTTATTTTTACGACAAACCTGCCCACACTGGCGGCACCGAGGCGCGACCCAACGTCCCTCCTTTGTCGCTTTTTCCCCCGAAAACGAAGCGGCGCTTCGTCGATGATCCTCCGCACCTTTGGCCCTGGGGCTCGTTAAGCGCGCTAGCCCGCCGATCCCGCGATACGGTCTGACGCGGCCGAAGTGCCGAGTCGTGGCAAGGCGAGTAGTGGAACGGGACGGGGAAAGTTCGTTGCGCGCTCTTTACCCTCGGTGCTTCGATCTCTCGACCGCTTTCTCCCTTTCCTTCTTTCAATCTCGAATTTCTTCTCGATCGGTTTCAGAGGACGAGCCACGGGTTTGCGGCCTCCGGCGCGCTGTACCTCTTCGCGCTGCTCTGCCTCTTCTCCCTGGCCACGGCGGGCATCTGTCCAAACGGCTGCACCTGCGACGACGAGACGCTGGTGGTGTCCTGCGTGGGCGCCAATCTCGACGTGATCCCCATAGCCCTGAATCCCAGCATTCAGCGGATCGTACTCAAGGAGAATCGCATAAGGATCGTCGACGCGGCGGCCTTTCAGTTCTACGGCGGCCTGAAGAACGTCGACTTGTCCAGTAACCGGCTCTACACCATCCCCAACGGCAGTTTCGCCGCGCAAAAACAGCTGGTGGAGCTTCACCTGAAGCACAACAAGATCTCGGTGCTGGCCGAGAAGACTTTCCAAGGGCTGAAGTCGTTGACGGTGCTCAATCTGCGGGACAACTACCTCGAGATACTGAAGAACGGCCTCTTCGCCTCTCTGGTTAAGCTCGAGGAACTGGATCTGGGCCAGAACCGCATATCGAAGGTGGAGCCCGGTGCTTTCCAAAAGCTGGGCACGCTCCGAGTTCTGTACCTGGACGATAATCAGCTGAGGACGATACCCTCGCCGGCCCTGGCGCCCCTGAACGCCCTGGCCGAGCTGCACGTGGGCTGGAACGCCTTCTCCTCGCTCCCCGACGACGCCTTCGAGGGTCTGGACCAGCTGACGGTGCTCGACGTCATGGGCGCCGGACTGGACAACATCAGCGACGGTGCGTTTCGCGGCTTGAACGCCCTGCGCATCCTCAAGCTGGGCGCTAACAAGCTGCGCGAGGTGCCGACCAAGCAGCTCGCCGTGCTGCCCCGCCTGGAGGAGCTGACCCTGGGTCAGAACTTCTTCACGAGCCTCAGATCGGGGGCCTTCCAGGGCCTGTCGAAGCTCAAGAAGCTGGACATCTCGGGGGCCAAGCTGCTGACGACCGTCGAGCGAGGAGCCTTTTCCGACAACGCCAATCTGGAGATCATCGTGCTGAACAGCAACAAGCGCCTGACCAGGATGGAGGACGGCTCGCTGGCCGGGCTGCCCAATTTGCGACACTTGATGCTGCGCGACAATGCCTTCAGCGGCTTCTCCGAGTCCCTGGTCGCTTGGAACGAATTGCGCCGCCTGGATCTCAGCGAGAACCCCCTGACCTGCGACTGCGGCCTGCTCTGGCTGGCCGAGGTGCTCGTGCCGAGAAACTCGAGCCCGGTTATATGCGCCGAGCCGCCGGAGTCGAAGGGCAAGCCCATAAAGGGCATGACGGCCGACGAGCTGGGCTGCGCCTTCTCCGATCCGCGCAAACAGGCCCTGCTGGCCACCCTCTGCGCCGCGGGCCTGGCCCTCTTCACGGGCCTGGCCCTCATACTCTACTACAGGTGTCGGAGGCGCGTCAGGGACGCCCTCAAGGACTACAAGTGGAAGAATCGCGCCATCTCCCGCAAGGAGCACGAGTATCAAAAGACCTTCTCCGACGACGAGTACATCGTCAGGTCCGCCCACGCCCATCATCATCACCATCATCGTCAGGCCCAGTCGCAGCAGATGGCCCCTCATCACCATCACCACCTGCAGCAGCAGCAGCAGCAGCAGCAACAGCAGCAGCAGCAGCAACTGCCGCACCAGCACCAGCAGCAGCATCTTCAGCAGCAGCATCACCAGCAGCAGCAGCACCACCACCAGCAGCAGCAGCAACAGCAGCAGCACCATCAGCAGCATCAGCAGCAGCAGCTTCACCAGCAGCAGCAGCAGCAGCACGCTCAGATAGCGGCGGGCATCAAGCCCATACCGGTGACGGAGCTGTAGCTAGAACTTCGGGCGGCGAGCCCCGGGACCGGCGGAGTCTGGTTCCTGCCCCACGGCAGCACCACCCTCGCCGAGGGCTTCACCTACATCGACGGGGAAACGGCGCGGCAGATGCGCCGCCCGGGAACGCTGCCCGGCGCCGGCTTGGCCGGCCATCGCCTGCCCTCGGCGGCCCTCATGGACGACGGCCCGACGCCCCTGGCCGCCACCATCCACGACGGCTGCGCACCGACCGGGGGCCGACTGCACTACTCGAATCACTCGCTGCGTCGGGCGACGTCCCAGTCGCACTCGCAGTCGCACTCGCAGTCGCACTCCCAGTCCCACTCCCAGTCCCACTCCCAGTCGCACTCCCAGTCCCACTCCCAGTCCCACTCGCAGTCGCCGGCGCAGCTAGCCGGCCGAGAGGCGGACGGCTGCCCGGACAGGATGCAGGGCGAGTCCAGGATACAAAACGGCGTGCCGGGCCATCAGCATCCGTCGCCACCGCCGCCGCCCCCGCCGCCGCCTCCCCTGCCCTCGAGGCACCCCGCCGCCACCTGCGGCCAGTCCTCCTATCCCACGCTGCCGGTCAACGGCCAGGCCGCGCACCACTATCACCATTACGCGCGAGAGCGCGACAAGGAGAGGTCGGCCGGCAGGGATAGGAACCGCGAGCGAGACGTCGGAGTGCAGTCCATTTCCTCGTCGCACCGCGCCGAGAAGCACCGCGAGCCTCGCATGGAGCTGGGCCTGCACGAGGCGCTGGACCTGGGCGAGATCGGCAGCTATCGGGCGTAAGGAGCGAGACGGCCCTGCCCCTCTTTCGCTCGCCAAAGAGCGAGCGCGCGAGGAGGACGATCGAGGGGAGAGGGGCGCCGAGCGGAGGGAAGAGCGGTAGCGGGCCGGAGGGTGGCAAAGGAGAGATATCGCGCCAGGCTCCGGCGCTGCTCGCCGATGACGGGAGGCGATTCGAGCCATCGCTGGCGCGCGGACGTTCGCGCCCAACGCGCGTCACGTCGGCCGCGATCGCGGGAAGCGGACGGCGAGGGGGACGCGTCGTTCCGAAGCTCGGGCAAACCTCTCGGAGGTTTCCGCATAGGGATGTAACCAACGGCCTACGCGTCGCGAAATCGAGGGAATTGCGTAGAGGGCCGGGCGTCGTCCGGGGGGCCCGGATGGATACGGAAAAGTGGGAAAGCGGGGGCACACGCCGCGAGGCGCGTCGCGCGCACCGCGAGTGCGCCTCGCGGACACACGCGTACACGCAAGAGCGGAGAGACAGGCGAGCAGACACACCGACACGCATCTCTATGTATGGATTATATATTCTAAACGGTCGAATTATTTTCTAAATAAAAACACCAATGTACAGAGGCACGGCGGCGACTTATAGTTCGGCTAGTGTCACGCGTCCTCCACTATCGTAATTTAAGGGTAAGATTAGCGCCATGTGGTCTAGGGTACCTTTACGCCGAACTCGAATCGGACCGGACGCAATCTCCGACGATCGGCGAACCGCCGTCGATCCCTGCTCCTCGATCCGGACCTCGAAAGGATGGAGCGAGCGAATTACCGGCCAGCCCGTGGGATTATTCTCTCGTGCAAAGGTTTTCGAGCGTGCCGAATCTCTCCGCGACTCCTTCGATCGGCGCGTACGCACCGTCGCGCCTTCCTCGAGGTAGCATCCCATTTTTTTTGGAGCTGCGCGAAGCTCGCGGCTCTCCGGATCGTCGAAGCGCGTCGAGGCAGCGTCTTCCGAGGCGCGCACCGCGCGGAACGGGATTATTTTCCCGTAGGAGTGTACCCCGCGGAATTCCACGGTCACCCTGGCCGAGAAAGGTGATCGCACCTTGAATCGCCTCTCGCGCGCCATTCCTGGGCGTGGAGGAGCGGAATTCCAGCTACGCGAAATCTGGCGGCGCGCGACGCCCTTCGAGGCCTTCGGGCTCTCGACGCGCCCGCCGCGCACCTCCCGCGAGTCTCTCCCACTTCTCTAAAGCCCGCTCAAACTTTAAAATCGCTCCAATTTTCTCCCGATACAGGCGCGAGAATCGATTTGCCTCCGCGTCGAGTTCCCGTAATGGCCCCTATCCTACAGCGCGAATGTCTCGACGTTTAGCGAGCGAGATACTCCACTCTCGTTTCCTTCTCCTCCTCCTCCTCCTCCCCTTCCTTCTCTTTAGCTTCCTTCTCGCATTCTCGAGGAAAGTTTAAAAAGCGCAGCGCGTTACTTTGAGCGTCGCCTCGACGCTCGGCGATCCTCCCTCGGTGCGCGACCGATCGTTTGAACCAGCGGCGAAACCCGATTACAAAAGTTCCATCGGAATATGCGCGCAAAGGTAGACTCGCGAGCCTCGAAGTCGAAGTCGCCCGGATGCGTAAGCTCGCGGCATCCAGACCGAGGGTCTTTGACGAGCAGGTTTCCCCCGCCATTCGGAGCCCCTCCTGGAGCGGGTAGGAAGCGGAGAGGGAGTACCCGAAAAGGGGTTGCTCGGCACGTCAGCTTTGTCGGCGGCGGCATTGCCAAAGCCAGCGCGAGGCACGGACCTCTCGCCGATAAGACTCCGGGAGGGAACTCGAAGGCTTCTGCCCTCTGGCCGGAATGACTGGAGGAAGGCGCCTCGAATCGGCAGATCTGGAGGACCGAGGGCGCGCGGAGAGGCGGAAAGGAGGCGTGCGTCGTCCGAGGAGGGCCGTCGCCGGCGCGTAGAGCCCAAAAGTCGCGGCTCCATCGAGCAAGAGGTGCTCGCGTGCCGAAGGGGAGCGGAGAGGACATAGGGGAAGGCGATATTTCGGTCCACCGAGAGCTCTCGGTCGGGCCTCGCGGTCCTCGCGAAAGGGAGCGAGTGCGAAAGAAGCGGCGCGCAGGCTGGAGCCGGCCGAAGGCGACTCGGAGTCGAGTTTGGCACTCCACTCGGACGGGCCACCCTCCTCGCGAATCTGCCTGGCCGCGGAGGACGGTCCTCCGAGGAGGAAAGAGTCGCGAGGGACGAGAGGAAGCAGCGACGGTCGAGTCGGTCGATCGATCGGCGCGTTAAATAATTGTACAAAAGGAAACTCGGATAGCTGATAAGGCCTATCGTTTCTCCCCCTCTACGATCGATCGTGTTTCTACGTTATATCTGTATTCCGCGGCCCGCCAAAGGGCCGCGGACTCGTATCTATGCGCACGACTTATTCACCTTCCTGCCGCACGCCGGAGAGGAGCTCGAGTCCTGCGGGGCACCTCCGGGGCACCTCCGGGGCACCTCCGGGGCCGCCATCCTCGGCCCTCCCACGCCGTCCGGCCCTCGAGTATTTTTAACGCGCCAAACGCACGCCAATGCGGCCCGAAAAGGATCGCCGGCCGTGGCCGACGTGGGAGGCGCGAGGGCCGATCTCGATCCCCGGAGGACCCCCCTCGGGCTTCTTCGATCCGCGCCAACTTGGCCGACTTCGGCGTGGATTCGAATAGGTCGGTAATCGCCGTCGAGGCGAATCCCACCTCGAAGAGCTTCGCGGAGCGAGAGCGACCGAAGTCTCCACAGCCGGCTGGCGAGCGACAACACTGTACATTCGTGTAAAGCATAGCAGAGCCTTATTGAGAAAGCAATACGACACATCCCTAAAACTGCTTAAAGTATTTTCAAGCTGCGAATCTACTCGAATTATTAAAATTCTATGCTAAGTATCGCGTCTGCTCGGATCGAGCGACGATCTTGTATGTATTGTATCTATGTCGGGCTGCGCTTCGTACGGCAGGAATTGCGAGGTACGCGAAAGAGAGCGCAGCTTCGAGTACAAATCTCTGGATGCGTCCCTGAGTTTTGCAAGTCCACCGTATTCTAAGGCGCGAAGCGCATCTTTGACGAGCGCGTTCTTCGAGTCGCGCGGAGATATTCGTTGACGGCGCACGGAGTTGCGCCCTGGATGCCTAGCCTCGATCTTGCACCCTTCCGTGACCCCGCGCGGCTTCGACGATTTCCGCTAGCCGCGCTTCTTATAACGCGGGGCGGCTCGTAAGCTACCGGCCAGGCTGCCGGAAATTAGTCGAATCGGTCAAATACTCGTCGCTCCTTTGAGCGAGCCGCGGCGAAGGCCATGGGCTTGAATGGCCAGGAATTATAAGCGAAAGGATGGGACACGGGGGGCGTCGCGTGCCAACCCCGCGACTACCTCGAAGACGTGGTGGAAAAGCTTTGGGGATGCGCCCAATCAAAATCGATGTTAATACGTGGGCATGGGCGGGCTCCTCTCTCCGGTCCGTGTACATACACTTTCGAGGATAACGCGATGGGAATCGGCCGTTACCCATGCACCATTTTCTCCGACTCGTCGAGACCCTATCGAGCCGCGTTGGAAAGAGGAGCGCGCAGCTCTACATCCAGGACTACCTTTCGTCCTTTCGAGCTCGCTCTGAGCTCGCCGTACTTCTCCATCCCATTCCTGCGCTCGGAAATGTCGAAGGCGCAGCCTGGAAGTCCAAACGGGGCATTTTCTTGAAACGCGCGACATCGATCGAGACCGATGCGGAATGCCGATTAGCCTGGCAGGCCAGGCTTTGCCGCACGATCACTCGTCGATGGCGGGAACCAGCGAGGAGCAGAGGCTTCCTCCTTTAATCCCACCCTTTCTTCTTAGCCCCGCCGTCATTTCTCAGTCATTCCAGGAGGAGCTAAAGAGCCCCGCGAAAGAGCGGGACGTAGTTGCGTATCGAGGGGGCTGCGCGGGGAAGGGTTCGATGGATGGTGCGTGGCTGAAACTCGGGATAGACCGGGAGCGCGCTTCGAGCGATCTACGGGAGATCGAGAGCCGATCGATCCTGCGGGTATGATCGACGTGTAAATATTATGGATCGAAGGGAAAAGAGGCGACGCGCGAATGCAGCGGGCACTCGTCTCAACGGTGCAGCGCCGCCTCCGTATTTTGGCGTTGAGATAAACGACGGCACAACGCGTAGACTGGTCAAACTCGAGCGGGCGGCGAATGGTTTTATCGAGTCCCAGGGCCATAACGTAGGTCGCTAGGTATAATGATATTATAGGAATATTTCAGCGTTATTTTGTACATAAACAACTTTATCAACGGATATTAAGGAGTCATCAATAAATCTATATATATAAAAAGTACAAACTCCTCTCTCTCCTCCTCTCCGGGGCCCTCGTCGGCCCTTTCTTGCCGGACGATGCCAGGACGCTCCTGTACCTCCCGTTGCGTCCTTTCCTTCGGCACGCTCCTTCGAGAGGCTCTTGCCAGGGGGATTCGTCGACGGTCCCTGAAAATTTCCAACGGAAGCGGAAGGAGCACGATCGGGAAGGGCGAGTACCCCTTAGACGTGTCCTTAACGCAAAACGTTTCTTTTATTAAGCGATTCGTACAACCATACAAATAGACGGGTTTTCACAATCCCTATGTACAAAAACTATTTATGTCGGATACGCACAAAGGCTACAGACTAAACGAACGTATCCTGTTCCCTTATGCGTTGCAAATATATTCGACATACGTGTATCTGGGTGCACGATTAAACTCGAGGCATGTCCAAATGAGAATGTCCGACCTGTGGAATGTACATAAACTTTGAACGATATCAATTTTATCCAGTTGTAGAAACACGCCTACGTTCGTTACACCTCAGCACGATATGTACGCCCTGCTGAAACGTAGAATCGGAAAAAGAAACAAGTGTCCCAACAAAAGCCATGCCCATCTCGCCTGTTGCTTACGTAGCGTTTATTTTGAAACCAATCTGACTGTTCACATTACAAGAGAACTCTTTGGGTCATTTCGATTTTTCCAATTCTGATTCGCACGTCGTTATTCTCGACTCTTGCAACGCTTTAAACGAGTTACGGATAACGTGTTTCACAAATAAGCTATTTTGCGTCGTGCGACGCGGTTCACGGTCTCCCCTCGACAAATCAATTTCTTTTGGCTATTGCTATACCAAGACCAAGAATACTTGCGACACCGATAATAACGCCTCCCGCAACAGCCATACCAAGAAGACCCTCTGCAAAAAGAACAGGGATATTGATGAAAATTTCAACCGATGCCGACCGTTTAGCTTTCTCGGAAAGAAACGCAAAGTACGATATCCCGGAAACACGGCCAACCAGAACAAAGTATCGTAAAGGCATTGAGCAGATTTCCTTAATCGTGCTATTATTACTTTTATTATTGAAAGTACAAGATATACAGGCAAAACGTGGGGCTGCGAATATCTTTTATCGCCGTCGTACGACATTACGAGAGACCACTGTCCGGCTTAACCAGTGGTATCAGACGGTACGATAATTCTGAGCCTCGTGTCGGAACTTCTTTCGTACGATCGATAAAGAAGTATGGACGTAAGGGGGATTATAATGAGAGACCAATAATAATCAATGAAGATTAAACCTTTTTCCATTTTTTTCTTAATGAGGGTCTCCAGGTGCTGCACTTGCGCGTTTCCAGGTTCCATTTGCAGAAATGCTCTGACGTACGTTAAAGCCTTGGAGTATTCCTAAAAACCGGAGATCGCGCTATTGAAACCGGTGATGGAACCGTCGGGATGACCCACCTTAATTCTGGCATTCCCGATGGCTAAGTAATAAAGACAGTCACGCTTTTCGCTATCGCCATGGTTGCTGTACAGATCCTCAAATAGAATGATTCCTTTCCTAATATCGGCTGGATATTTACTTCTCACGAGGCACCACGCATACTCGAATTGCGTCTTCTGCGTAACCGAGGAGGATTGTAATTGTTCGTGATAGACTCGTTCGAATTTCTGAAACAGAGGTATTGCGAGGTTACACCGATTCTAAAAGGGGCAAAGGGAGATTTTTGAACGTAATATCGGTGCTATGAGGCGCACGGCGCAAAGGAGGAGGATAGAGCTGGAGGGAGGATCGCTGGACGACTGGGATTGCCAAACGCTTAACAAACACGAGGGTGGAACAGCTGAGACCGATGGAGGTTAAGCTAACCTAATCGGCCAACTTTACCCGTCCTATCCGTCGCTTCGGCACTACTCTCAAAAGTATACAGACCACGCAAAGCGTCCACCGGCCGCACAACTTCTCGTTCTTTGATCGTGTATTACCTTTAAATCGTCCGAAGACACGACCTCCTCCAAAATGTCCTCCATGTCTCGATCGGTCGCAAATAGTATTTTAACTAGTGGAATCTATACGCTTTTGATCCTACTTTACGGTTAAAAAAAGCGCTGGAAATAAACGCAGTACGCACTGGGAAAATGCGCTGTCAAGCAAAGAAACGAGCAGACAGACGAACCCCCCCCTCTCACTCTCGCTCCCACTCTCTCTCTCTCTCTCTCTCTCTCTTTCGCGAATACACTTATCGACGATCCTCCGATCCGCCATCAGCAGCGCCAGTTAAAAGCACGTTCTCTAGTAACATGAGATTGTTTATGCGCGTTACACACTCGGATGCATCCGTCTGTGACGTTCATGCATTTTCAGTTCTCTTTGGCCATTTTGCATTTGCGACCGAAAACCGTACACACGCCCTTCGCGCCTCTCGCCGTTCCTCACTCGCCACTCGCCACTCGCCACTCGCTACTCGCTACTCGCTTCACGCTCTTCCTATCTTTCCAGATTTTTCGCGTAGACGGCGTTCCTGCCCGACGAACGCAGAGATCCATTGCCCGACTCGTCTCCGACATAGCAACTAATTCTAATCTAAGCAGACGACCGTTTCGTTATTTGAACGATTTTATCGGGCAAACCCAGTGTTTGGACGGGAAAGTATTCCTGATGTGTACTGGTAAAATGGGCCATTTATTGCGGGTTAAAGGATACCGACATTAGGTCCGGCCAAGTAACGCGTTCAGGTGCTTGACCATAGAGTACAGCGGCATACCCATTACGGTATAAAAATCTCCGTCGATTTTTTCGATCAGACAAGCGCCAAGACCCTGCACTCCGTATCCCCCAGCTTTGTCCCTAAGAGCAGCAAAGCCAATCGTATTATCGCCTCGGTCATTTTTCCCATTGGAATCTCGGCCAGATTGGCCAAGCCACTTACGTACATGGGTTCTCCGGTATCGACGTACGCTCGTATTTGTTCCTCCCCGACGTCTCCGAATTTCACTTTGGTTGATTCGTAAAAGTTGATCTCCCTTTCCGGCGTCTTTAAACACACTCCGGTATAGACGACGTGCTCTCTGTTGGCCAATCTAAAAGTATAAAAGAGATGCCACGCAGGAGTTTTGCCGGTTTCGCCGATCTCCTCTATCGGGAGGCAGGCAAAGAAGCAACGATACCGTGACAATGTTTCAAGAGCGTGCGATTTGCTTCGTGGCTTCCCGTAAATAACGTCGTCCAGCGTGACGACTGTGTCCGCGCCTATTATCAAAGATGGAGGAACGGTATCGTTTTTTAGACGAGCGTGCACCTCCTCTACCTTGTGCCGAGCAAGCGCTTGTACGTATTCGCCGTGTGTTTTGTACGCAGATCGGGCCAGGTCTTCGTCGTATCTCGACGGTACCACTTCCGCATCGATGCCCTGGAAAGGCCGGCGAATGGAAATCCCTCCGAGATTAGTTACAACGCTAGATCGGTCCAAATTCCAGGAAGAATGAGGCGTGCGTAAATCGTAGTGCGCACCTTACCAGTCTCTGTATTATTTCACGTCGCCTTGGCGATCCGCTGGCTAAAATGACTCTACTCGTGGCCAAAATTTCTGCCGTTTGTTCCAACATCCTTTTGACCTAGCTTCGATCCGAAAGATTCGTCTCGTTACCGACGATGCAGCGGTCGAGCCAGCGGGAGAATTCCACGAGGGTAAAAAGGATGCGAGTGCGAGAGTTCACTGTCGTGAATGCGCGGCGTTGGAACTACGCCGGGTTCATTTATCTACTACGGTGTGCCCGTAGTAGATGTCGCTGGGTAGTAGGCGTTCATTCAGCGCGGAAATCCTCGAGGAGCGCGGTTGCGCCGTCTTGAGCTGTGAGCCCTCGTTGCTCGCTACCGTCCGTGCAGCTTCGCAAAGAGCGTAGCTGCAAAGTCACGCTCGGGCCAATCGACTCGGGCCAATTTGGCAGCGAACGATCGCGACTACCTTGCGATCGACGAACCGCGCGATGCCAGAGCGACCGGGATACAGGTTTTCCCAATTAAATTCGCCCTTTCGCACAAGGGAATTCGCCCTTTTGCAAATCAAATTTACAAATTGTTCGGCCAAAAAGATCGCTCGCTTCTTGCGCGCAATCTTGTCGCGTAATCGAGCTGCCCTTGGCGTCGAATATATTCGTGTCGTTCTTACGGCATGGAAAACAGAGTATCGGCGATGTCGGGAGAGCGCTCCTCGAAGTCCTCTCTGGAGGATTTCCGCGTCGAAGTCGCCTTCGAAGCGTCCGTTCGGCCAGCCACCGTACCTGTCCGTCCGTGCATCTCGTTCCAAGCCGTGGCGCACTGTGCGGCCGTATTGCGTATTTAATTCGTAATCGAAGCCCACGTCGCTAAACCGGATTCGTGGAATTTATGAAAAGAAGCCACGCATACGAAGTCTCGCCGTTTCGCCGGGTTAATTAAAAAGGAAGAGTTTTTGGTTAAGGTAGGGGCACGCTCTTATTACGACGAAAAATCCGGCGTGTTATCAGAGCCACGTTTAATCTGGCCGAAAAATATTAGAGCGGGAAGAACTATTTTCTAGGCACACAAGACTCTAATACATCGTAATCGGTAAATTACGTAAATGCCGCATGCCATGAACGAACCTAAAGGTCAGTCAGTCCGAGGTCTTACATAATCGCAAGGCGAAAGGTTGACCCATCTTCGCGCAGCAGCCTTCCAGCTGAACAAAGATTTCGCGGTATTTTTTGTCATACGCTGCATCCTGCATCGTGCACGTTCCACTCTGAATATTAATTCACCGAAAGAAAAGTTTACGCCGTCCCGGCGTCCCGTCGCTCCGGTACAGACGCCGCTACTCGTCTCGATCGCGTCTCCTATTCTTTGGATGGAGCCCAGGTGCATACTCGGACGCGATATCGAGCCTCTACGAAGGCGGCACATTCTTGCGTCGAATGTTTAAATACGCGTGCCTAGCCAGCGGCGCTGCCTTTTCTTTCTCCTCGATATCGCGAGTCGTTGAGATCGGAAGAGTATCGATTTGGATGAGGATCCGAGGATGGCATGGCCACGAGGAGAAATCGGCCATCGGGGCTGGTGAAGGGACACTTTGTTCTTGGAGAGTCTGCTGAAACTGCTAATTGCCGTCGTTTCCCGGCTTGGCTAGTTGCAGGGTCAAGTCCAACGGGCGATCGGTATGTTCACCGGCGATATCGCGACCGCCGTGGCTGTCCGCTCTTCTCTTCTACGTATTTCCGGCCGATCGATCGGCCCCTCGGCCGCTAAGCTGCCGAGCATTTGGTCGAATTAAAAGGCCGAGGGGCGTAGTCGTAATAACGAATCGTGGCCCGCAAACTAGTCGCCGACGGCTCATCATCTTAATCGGACGACGTATCTCTGGCCCGACACGAGCTAAAAATTCGATCGATACCCGATGGTAATGCGTGGGTAATGCGATGGAAACGTTTTAGCGGCGTAACGCGCTGCAGGGAGCTGCAGCCGAATTATCGGTGAATTTAGCAGTTATCGCGTTAAAGCATCGGCGCGGGCAACGCGGAGCTTTGGTGCGAGGCAACCTTCCTTTAGGTTGGCTAAAGTTGCTTCAAGGATTTCTACGAGACTAACGATCCGCGATTATTTTCAATCCTCGATATAATGGATAAAAAGGGGGGAAAGAAAAAACATCATAACTTATCACAAAATCTACATCGTGCACTTATGGCGGAGACGTTCCGAGCAGGATATTAAAAACCTGTTATTGAAGGCGCTTAATGTCAAGATGGCTCAATAACATATCCTATTGTCGCTGCAACCTCCTCGCGTTTCATAATGGGAATGTCGAACGCGGAAATAAAGGAACGCGAGGAATAGCCTCGCGAGCGTCGCGCCTATTCGGGTACAAATTTCGGCCGTACCCTCGTCCCGCCGAAAAGTTAGCGGATTAAGAATGTTTGGTTCGTTGGAAATTGGAACATCTCTGCGATTGGCTACGGACCGAAATGCAGGCGGGTGCACATCCACCGAGATAGAATTGGCAAATTGGCCAGCGAGCGAAATTGCCGGTATAGCTCGGCTTTTACCGGTGTGCACGCAGCGAAAAGCGACCTGGACGTCGTAAAAATATTCCGAGTGGCCAACGCGTTGAGTAATTACAAGGATGTTGCACTCCACATCTGCGGATTGCGTAACGATATTAGGTATTTCGCCAGTCCACTCCTGGGGGAAGTTCGATACGCGAAGCCAGGATCGGAGTGGCAAGATCTAGGAATTCTCGCGGTGGTTTTCTCGCTCAAATTCGAACGGCACGTCTCGCAGCCTCGAGGATCACTACGGCGCCACTCCGATGCTTCTCTCGCGATCAATCTGGACGCTCGCACCCGAAAGTTCGGGCTTTGTCACCGTTTTTCCAATGGGGCAGATCGGCGAGAGCCGCCAGAGAGCGTGGCGAGGTTCTGCAAAAGCGCGGCTGGTAGGCCCGACCGGTAATCGGCAGGCCGTCGTTATTAAATGCGATTGCGCAACTCTAAAAGCGGCTCCAAAGGACACGTATTATGACACCGCGGCGTGTAGCCGCTTCTATGGGACGCCACGTCACGTCTTAAAGCGTCCGCGGTTAGTATTACGAGCGATGGGCCTTCCGCCAGGGGCGTACTACATTGGATTTCCTTAACTCGATCGTCTTAAGCTGCGAGCCGAGCTACGAGCGTACGCACCTACCTCTCGTTACATCCTCGATGCTCGCGCTGTTACGTTAACCTAACGGATCGTCCGGCAGGAGCCGCGAGCCGCTTATTCGGTACATTAAGGACGCCTTTATCTTACCTCTCCGCGAGGACTCTCTCGTCTTCCGAGGGATCGCGCGCGTTCCATGGTGTGCGCGCCGCCGCGTCACATGAATGACACGATGTAAATGTCGGTACATGGCCGTGGAACCTAAGCGGGAAAGGTTGGGTACACTCGATACTAAGATTAATAAGCCATATGGGACTTGGGCTGGCATTAACGTCACGGTTTCACCGAGCACTTCTTAAAATGGATTCGCGGCGTAACCAGATACGTAACCAGGATACCTTCTTCGATAGTCTTCTTCGCCGATTTAAATGCCAAGAAAAAGACTCGCGGGCTCTCGTCGAAATTTCCGCGCTCTGAGCGCGTCGAGCGCGTAGCCGCACGTCGGACCAAGAGAGGATCGACGTTGTTTCTACGCGAGATGCAAAAATCTCGCTGCCGAATCCGTCACTGGCCGCTTCGTCGAAATGCGCGCCTCATCCGGTCCGAACGGGAACGTCGATCGCGCGAGAGTTTCTCGGACGTGCTAGAACGGATGACGATAGTGAAAAATCGAAGGTTGGGACAAACCTCCCGTATCGGTCAACTTTAATCGCGGGAGGTCGTACGGAAGATATTCCAAGAAGCCGCCGCAGAGTTAATTGGCTACGCCACTCCGCGAGGCACGATACGCAAACATTTTTTGCTCGGAGAAAATTATAGATTGAACTTTTAATTCTGAGAAATCGTTCCTCGATACGAGGCATATTTTAAGACGCCGGTTTTTCCGTTTGCAATGCGCGGCGTACACGTTATACGCATTCTGCCTGCGCCTTCGATATTCTTAAGTAAAGTATCGCATCACGCATACCGTAAACTTTCCTTCTTCCATCGTAATCGTATTTGCCGCTCCATCGGTTCATACGGCAGAACGAGGTGCATCAAACGGCACACGTTTGATCGAGGTGCCTATTAAAGGTACGCTATGCGCTTCCCTCTCGAGCGTTCTTTGGAGCCTGCGTTAGACTTGCTCGCTTCCCTTTGCTATTCTTCGAAGGATAATTCCAGCAGCAACCACACCGAAAGGTGGCTCGGAGAGTGCGGCAAAGGTCCCGGGCGAGCCTTCGAAACGAGACTTTGGATCGATTTCGGCTCGTCACTTGGGACCTACCACCATAATGGATATTGCCTGGAAGTTCGATCGGATACGCGCGGTCCACCGGCGAGTAGCGGGCACGCACCACGCGCCACAAGACGAACGGTTCGAAGAGCCGAAGGTCCGCGATGCTATCGGAGCCAATACAATCGTACACGGCCTCGACATTGCATCCCTTGGCGTAGCCAGCGTCTGACCATGATAGACTTTGCTCCACTTCGTGGAAACGCCTCGAAGCTACGAGCATCGGAAAAACAGCGCGCCGGTTATCCGTACCGTGATAAACTTTAACGATCGTGTCCTCCATTTTGGTCTCCGATCCTTCGTTCGCTTCCACTCGCAGTGGAGCGGAACCTTTGTTTCGCGCTTTCCTTAAGCGTTCGTTCATTAGTCGGCATTACCTCCCTCGGCCCGTTCCAAGATGGGAAAACAACGCCTCGAGAACACGTGTATCGACACATTTTTTGCTCCCTTTCCTTTTCTTTCTTTCTTTCTTTTTGCGAAAGACCCTTTCGGATATCCCTCGTGAAATAGATACGATGCGTCTTCTCCCAAGGGACCATCCGTCCCTTCTTGCCAAATATGTTTTCGCTCGAGGCAGAAGGCCTCTCTACCGGCCGCGAAACGTTTCAAACTCACTCGCAGGTTGTTTCGCGCATCGGTAGAAAAATTTGGGTCATACGCGAGGTGCGTTTTCCAAAACGATGAACAGACCCGCGACACACCTCGCGGGAGAGGATAAAAATTCTCTATTCTCGATTCATCCGAGCGTATTTTTACGAAGACGCACTGGTCAGAAGAAGTGCATTGTGAAGAGGGCAGGGATGACCCCTTTCACTGTACCACGTTGGTACCGTCGTGTATATAAAGAGCCGAAGCGTCTGACGAAGAAGCACAAGTACCAACCCATCTGCATCCCAAGCTCTTCATTCGTCGGTGTCCGTGTGACAGAGCGAGATTATGTACACTACTAAGGTAGGTACTCGAGCGTGCAGCACGCGTGACAGTAGCTTACAGACCCGACTCTCGTCGCGGAGATAACTCGAAGCTTTTGCACGGCTGACGTCTAGTAAATTATCGCTCGTCCACACTCTTCTTTTTTCGCTCATTCTCCATTTTGTCGCCGATAGCTCGATCCTCCCAGCTTCGAGAAATTTCCACTCTCGCGGCTCGCCATTTTCCGTCCTTTCGCGATGTTCGTCCGAATCGTAGTTTCGCACAAGTTCCAAGTACATCGACGTGCGGATATACCGATCGCCGCGCATCGAACGTGGAACGCTCGTTAAAACGTTCTCGATAGCTCATCCTCCGTTACCATCGACTTTACGCTCTTAGCGCGTTTAACGCGTTACGTAAGATCCTTTTTTTTTTTTGAGGCAGCGCGCGCGTGCAGGATACCGTCCTGCGACAGAAGCAAATTTTCGTATTCGATCCAGGACAGATCGCGTATCGAGTTCATCGGCGCGCGTTATCGCAAACGGCTCGTACGCCTTTCGTCTCGTCCGCCTCATCGCACCACTTTGGGTCGCTCTAGCATTAACAAGAGCACAGTGGAAAATATAAAATCTCACCGAGGAATTAGTCGAGGCGGAAGTATTGCTTAACGTCGATCCGACATCGCGCGGTTTCTTTCTCCCATTATTCGACCTCGCGGCACTTGCAAATATTTCCCCTTCGTCGTCTAACCTGCAATACGGTCGCTTATAATTTTGTCGTTGTACGGCTAACCCGTCGCGCACCCATACATTTCAATCGACACATCCACCGTTTCTCAGAGTAAAAACGAACAAAGTTCCCGCGAGAACGAGCGAGCGCGTTAAATGGCGGCGTTGTTGAAAAGCGGAGGAAGGGGGAGGAAAGCGAAGGAAAGGAAAGGAAAGGAAAGGAAAGGAAAGGAAAGGAAAGGAAAGGAGAGGATGGAAAGAAAGAGGCGAAGGGAATCGGGAGAGCGCGCGATCGCGGAGGAGCGGAAAGACGAACGGACGATGGGTGATGCGCGGCGTAGAGGCAAAACTGAGAGAGCGAGTATACCGATGAATGGAGCAACGCGCTATTGCGTTAGGCGAATACTCAACGATGGCACCTTTCCTCCGTGGAAGGAGAAACCTAAGAGTTGGAATAGAAGGCGGCATCGATGACAAGTCCCGAATACTTTCGCACGCGCACGCAACCCGAGGAAGATCGCGAGAGCCGCTCCCGGTACCTTTCGTCCCTCTTCCCTCGCGGCTCAACCGTGGAAGCGACCGCGCGCTCTTAACCAAGAAAATTTCGTGCTTTTTTCCCGCGCCGATATCGATCCCCGCGCGTGGGAGTGGAAACGAAATTCCGACGAGGCAGCATCGGGCGGACCCGAGTCGAGTTTGAGGGCCGAGAGGAAGAGGCGATCGGTCGGTCGTTACGAGACGTTCGCGTCTACTCGGGAGGACATTTTGGGAGGCGCGCGAAAGGTCGTGCAGAAGCGAGTAGTAGGGCCGGCGTGAAATTCGAGTTTCGCGCATGACCGTTCTCCGGTGCCTGGGGCGCGGGAAGGGCGTCCGAACCGATCCGGGCGCTCCTTCGGGAAGATCGGCGCACCGAAATCCTCCTCGAGAAGGTCTCGCGTATCTCGCGCGAAAAATCGAGGGAGGCGGACACGCCCCGTGCATACGAGGCGATTATCCGTTGGAGGATTCGAGCTCGGAAACGAAGAGGCATCTTCGCTCGTCATCCGCCTTCTTTCATAACCGGCGCTCGGCATCGGCGCGGGTATGCTAATAGGCTCCCGCGCATCCCTGGCTACGGTTAGGAAATTTTCCGCACTTTGTCATTTTCTCGATCGGGACGGGTAATAATGGAGTTGGGATCAATTAGCATTTCAGATATACCGTTTCGCGCGCGCCAAGATCTCCGATCGAGATAGTAATTACGCGAGCGGGAAGCGTGAAACGATCTCGGCCTCGGAGGAAGCTCGCTCCGGCAAAGAGGAGAGAAAAAAGGGTTACGCGGGCCGGGAGGGAGGCGGGAGTTGCGTCTGCCCGGCGTTGCGATGCCCGGTCGCGAGTTTTCGGTCGCGACTCGGCCGCAGGCCGGGGGAGCCGCTCGGCGGAGAAGGTGCGAAAGATGGCGAGGCGACGGAACGAGGGCCGTCGATAGAGTTCTTGAATGGAATTACGCGCTCGGCCCCTGCACGGAGGAGGACGGAGCGGCGCATTACTCGGTGCCACTTTCGTCTCGGCATTACGTCGTATTTCATAATGTCATTTGCAACTGACGTAACCGCCGGCCGAGCGGTTTCCAGGCATTATCATCCTCGGTTGCCCTTTGCAGCGCGCGCCGCCACGCCGACGGCGCTCGTTACTTTCACGAATTCTATGAATATTCGAACGAGCCGAAAGGTTTTGTAAACGACCTTAGGGATCGGCGGGGAGCCCATTGTCCAGGAGAGTCTTCCGAGCCGGCGCGAGCCGGCCCGGCCCGATGGGCTCTGCACGATTAGAGGCGGAAGTGAGAGAACAATGTCGTTGCCGATTTCAGGTGTTGTTGGCGATCGTACTTTGTACGACGGGCACATTGAGCGCACCTCAGCGGCCTAGCGGCGGTGCGGACAAGGATGCGGTGATTACCTCGCAGCAACTAGAAGTCAATTTCGATGGCAATTACATCAACAAGTAAGTTTGCGTGTCTTTGTTCGTTCCTCGAGCGAGACGCGTGCACGAGGGCTGACCGGCAATCTCGGGACGCCGATGGCGAACGGTGGAGCTACGGCTCGCGATTGGGAACGGAGGGAGATAGGGAGAGAAAGGGGGGTCGTCCGCCGAGCGAGCTGACGGAGAAATTTGGCGATTCGTAGCTTCGAGACGAGCAACGGGATCAGTCATCAGGAATCCGGGCAGCCAAAGCAGGTGGACAACGAGACGCCGGTGGTCTCGCAGGGCTCGAACTCTTACACGGCGCCCGACGGACAACAGGTCAGCATCTCGTACGTAGCGGACGAGAACGGTTTCCAGGTGCAAGGCTCTCACATCCCCACGGCACCACCGATACCGCCCGAGATCCAAAGGGCGCTCGAATGGAACGCGGCTCATCCCGAGGAGGACGATGGCGGGCAGAGACCGCCCGGCAGAGGTACGTCCGTTCTTCTCGCTTCTTCCTCCCCCCCCCCCTCTCTCTCTCTCTCTCTCTCTCTCTCTCTCTCTCTCTCTCTCTCTCTCTCGATTCGACAGACGGCCACTTTCTTCTTCCGCAGGTTAATCTACTCAGCTTTACCTCAAACGTGACCTGATTTCGAGCCAGCTTGCCATGGACAAAACCGACCCCGAGCTTCCGATGCAAACATAAAAATAAATATAGCGTGGTATATTAATATAGGATATACGTAACAGACAAAAAAAAGCACGAGACCGGTATATAACAACTGTATACTCTCGAGGATTCTTTATCTTACCTGTATAGAAGAAAATAATGCGCACCGTTCAGCAGCAGTTTAGGAGGGATCGTGCCGATGCACGCGCGCTGCTCCAGCCGCAAAACGAAAAGGGCGGCAAGCAGCAGCCGGCGCGTCGCACCGACGCGCTGTCACGAGCGTTCCCCAGCGCTGATAGTACATACACTTAACTTGTGATTTTTGTATATAAATAAAAGCGTTTCGCCGAAGTTATGAACGTTTAAACGATCACGGTTCTCATTCTCTCAGCCCTTCCCCCCGCGTCGACCAGGACGATCGAGCGGAACGCGATCGGCCAGGACACATCGAATATTGCCGGAGCGCGAGCGCTCCGACGACGAGCGGTGCCGAGGTTCGCGGCCGGAGGCATGGCCTAAAGTTTTATCATCGATTCCGCGCGCTATCCGCGGATCCCGCGAAGGTCTCCTCGGCGAGGAGCGGAGAGCCAGGCTCGGCCCTCGAGGCGGTAAATCAATTCGGCGGGGCTATTCACGGTTCTCGTGGCCGGGATGCGCCGGACAGCCCGGACGTACGACTCTTCGCGATAATAGAAAAATCGGGGTCAGCTATAGGTGCCGCTGCGCGAGAGAAAGAGAAATATTGCGCAAGTTCGAAGCCGCGAAAGTTCCTCCTCGCAGCGGAGCAACGCTCGTCCTCCTCGCGCTCGTCCGCCTTTGCTCGAAATCCTCCATCTTCGCATCTCCGTATCTCCGTATCTCCGCATCTCCGTACGTCCGTCTGTCCGTCTGTCCGTCCGCCGCTGCTGGCCCTCCGAGAGCGCTGCCCAACGAGAGCGGATCCTAGGAGGACGGCGCTCGCGTGCGAGGAGGCCTGGCGAGAAGGCGAGAGAACCTGGCGCGTCGAGAGAGGAGCATGGGAAGGTGTCTCGCAACTCGAACATCTCTTGGAATGCAATATTTATTCCGAATGCACCGTGACGCGTACTCGACGACGACAAGCGGCTGGCGACGGCGCTGGTCGCAGCACTTGCGCGTCCCGACGGTAATACATAGCATGTTGCGCGTAGAATATCATAGGCGTACAATAAATATTTACAACAAATTGAACCAGAGCGATTCGTGTTCCGTGGGGGCTTGGCGTTGGAGCCGGCGACGTGGCCGTCGTCGGGGGTGTCGGGGGTGTCGGGGCTTTCGGGAGGTTTGGGGACTCGGGGGGCGGCGGAGGCGCGGGGCGGACGACCGGGCGAGAGCGGCCGGGGCGGAGAAATCGAGGTGGCGCGAGATCACCGACGCGGGTGGAGCCGCCGCGAGCCTTACACGCTGTTCTGATCCTCCTTCGAGGGATGCGCCGCTATCCACTCCAGGGCCTTCTGGATCAGCGGCGGAATCTCCGGCGTGGTGGGCAGGTGCGCGCCCACCGGCTGGAACCCGTCGGCGTTCGCCACGTACTTCAGCGAGATCTGCTGGCCGTCGTCGCTCGGGTAGCTGAACTCGCCCTGCGCGTTCATGGCCTCGTTCTCCGAGCCGGCGTTCTCCACGTGGCCCTCCTCCTGCGCCTTGATGCCGTTGCCGGCCTCGTAGCTCCACTTGTAGGACCCGTCGGGGTTCGGGCCCTCCTGGCTTTGGCTCACGATGGGGATCACGTCCTCGGCGGGCGCCGCGGAGGCGCACGCCGCCAGCGCGATCAAGGCTACCTGCCGAGCAAATCTCCCTTCAGTCTCCTACCGCAGCGTAGCCGCCGAGCCGCGCGCACTTTTCGCTTCGCGCCGATAACCCGATCGGCCGGCGGGCCTGGAGGGCGTGGGCGAGGGCCAGCCCCGAGAGGATCGGTGGCTCGCACCCCGGCCGCGCCGGCCCGAGACCACTCGGAGAGCGCGGAGCAAGACTCGAGGGACGCGCGAGACGTCGAAGCGCGATGTTCGCGATCGCGTAGCGATAACGGACCGACGACGTCCAAGATATTCACCGCGAGATTCACCGAAGAAGAGCACGCTTGCTCCGGAACGAGAGCTTCCAGGTGGTCCGCGGTATTCCTTTCCCGACTTTGTCGCGAGTTCCTCCTCCGCGATTCTCTCTCTCTCTCTCTCTCTCTCTCTCTCCCTCTCTCACTCTCACTCATTCTCTCTCTCTTAATTAGGCTTACCAGTGGCGTGTACATGCTGCAGCAGTAATCGCTGATGGGCAAGTGTTTATCAAGCCCCGCAGCGCTCGTCGTATATATACCCCTAGAGGCATCGCACCAACACGATCGTTTGCCAGACAACGATGGCCACCGTGTTCCTAGAAGGATGCAGATGGGACACGGTGGCGCAGGGACCCCAACGGGGGGTTACACGGATCCACGTTTAACGCGGCAGCTGCATGCGTGCTGGTGCATGTGTCGTGCTCACCTATGGAGACAACGACACACCGTACATCACCGAGAGAGACTACTACCTGGCCGAGGATCACCGTGTCGCACCAAGCTAAATGTCACCGGGTCCCCGCTAAAGGATGCTTACTCAATTGTCATCGTTTCTTTGACGACCGCCGGACGGTCCTTTTCCTCTCTTTATCCTACCGGCCGCATCTCCTCGCTCTTCCGCGGCCCTCGCACCCGCGCCCGCGCCCGCGCCGAGTCTCCTTGCCCAAAACGTCCCTCCTCGCCGCGGCAGCCTTGCCCCACCCAAAGAGTCCGGGCGCGCCCCCCTCGCGCGCCCTCCCTCGAACCCATCCGTCGACCTTCGACCCTGTCCCGCCATTTTTGCGCCGGCTTTTCCAGCGAATAACCGAGGCCTCGCTTTCGACGCCTATCGTTACGAGGATGGGCGCGTTAGCGCAACGTACTTTCCTGCCACCTTTTTTTCCCCGGCCAAACGGCCGGCCCACCGCAAATAATACCCGCTTTCTACGCTTCTTTCCATCGCGCCTCGAGCGCGGCAGCCTTGCCCCACCGACTGTATTACGCGCTCGCGCTCGTGCCTTTAATTAGCGATCGCTGTTATTCCATCGGAATGCCGCGGATGGCCGATGAGCGCCGGCTGGCCGCAGGTTGGCTACACCTTTTACGCGGCAAGAGCGCGATTAACGGCGCAACGATAAATCCCTCGTCGGCCTTCGTTCACGAGCGTTGATCAGGCGAAAAATCAGCGGGGGAACCGAGGAGAGATTCGCCCCCCTAGAGCCAAAGGCAACGCGTCCTCGCGATTTTGCGTTCGATGCTCTCCTCGGCGAAGCGGCGCGCCGCAGGACCGTGCCGGGTTTCGCGCGCGGCTCCCTTTCCTCCTCGCGGAACGCGGACGAGACGGACGACGGCGATGGAGATGCGCCGATAACGGATTCCCGTTTCTCGCAAATGTCGGTAGCTCGGCCCGCGAACGGCATGCGGGGCCCCGCGTGATTCAAGGAGGCGCGTCATCGACGTCTTTGCGCGATCGGCTCGGCACCGCGCTCGCGCTGGACGCGACGCGCATTCCTCGTCCGCGGCCAAAGCGTCGCGGGCCGTCGGAGCGGAGTCCGAATCGAAGGTAGATCGAGGATCCAGGGGACGGCCTTTTGGTACGGGGGAAAGCTAAAGTTATCGCGGCGATGGCTTTGCGCCTTCGATCTTTGCGCTCGTGGTTGGCCGAGCCGCTCGGCGGCGCGCGCGGAGGACGCGCGAGGACGAGGGCGCCTCGCGAAAGCGGCCACTCGGCCAGCGGGCCTCGGGAGTCTCTCGGTGAATCAACCACCTGGCCTCGCCGGTCGAATCGAGGCGAAGAAGCGCTCGCGATTATTTTCCCTCGCAGCCTCCTTTTCCCGGCTTGCGTAACCTCAACAGATTTTCCCACTCGTCGGACCGCCGGCGGAACCGTCTGTTATTTTTATTTTTCTACGAACCTCGTCGCCTCGCGTTTCCTCGTTGCGCAATCCGATTAGCATTCCCGCGAGAGAGGGCCGAGGAGTCGAGCGAGAAGGACGAAAGCTCGGAGGATTAAGGCGACCTTGACGCGTTCGAGCCGCGGGAGGGCCGGAGGGGGAGGAGGGGGAGGAGGACGATGAGGAGGTGGAGGCGGCGGCGGCGGCGGCGGCGGCGGCGGGGGGGTTAAGGACGCGACTTTCCGCACCCCCGACGTGGGCGGGCAGAGTCGAGAAAGTCCCGAGGCCGATGCGCGTTTGGATGGCTCCGCGGGGCCCCGCTCCTCGCCGCCTCGCGAGCGACGGCTTATAAGGCGCTTTGGCCATCGCGCGCTCTCTCGGCCGCTCGGCCTCGAACGTCCTCGCGATCCGAAATCGAAACTGCCGTTCGCAAGCTCGCCACCCTTGCGCCCGAGGCCACCACCGCCGCCCACTGGCGCGTCAGCGCGACGAGGCGTATCGTCCGGAGCGAGAGTACTCGTCGCGCAACGTTCGCGTTTTAGAAATTTCAGGGAGGCCAGAGTACGTGGAAAGGTTAGACGGGCAGCCGCGTAAACGTACGACGCTTTAGCGTACGACTCCTCGCTGGCGCAATCCTCGGTGCATTATCTTGTCTTTGGAGGGAGCAGGTAATACCTATAGAAGGATCAAACGCGATTGCGTCAACCGATGGTCGCTTAAGCGCTTAAGCGCCTTTCCTGCGCCTCGCAACGGGCGCGTTTAATCCTGCAAAAGTGAAACGAGAGAGGCGCGAGAGCCGAGAGGGCCGCCGAGAGAGGACGTCGGCTCCTCCGCGCCTTTTCGGGTCCGGCCCGAATCTTGCTCTCCGCCAAAGGTCGACGGGCGACCGACCGGCGGGGAAGGCGAGAAGGAGGCACGAACCGCGAGAACGTCCCGATGCCCTCGCGAGCTCGAAGAGCTCGCGGAGGCGACGCCGCGATTACTCGAGCGTGGCCGCGAGTCCGCTCGTCGGTTCCTCTTGGCGCGGAGATCTGCCGTTTCCATTGTCGCGGTCGGCCGGTCCATTCCAGCGAGGCCGTCGCTTCTCTCCTCTCGCGCGTTTTCTCTTTGCGCGCCGGGGCTCTCATTCGAGCGAGACCGCCGGAGGAGGCGCGAGGCCCGTCCGCGTGCAGGCGGCCGCACGCGCGCGACCTTTCCTCTCTGCCGCGGCGGCCTCGGGCCTCGGGAACGGCTTCTGCCTTTTGGCGCATAGGCGCGCGGCTGCGCGGCTGCGCGGCTGCACGGCTGCACGGCTGCACGGGTGCACGGGTGCACGGGCTCGAGGCCCTGGCCCGCAGCGCGCATCGCACTCGCGGGTCCATTCGCCGACGAGTTGGCTCGCTCGCTGCGCCTCCGAAACTCCTTCGACGGAAGGCGTATCCCCGGCTCCTCCGAGGACGGCCCTCCCGGCAAAGGGCCGAGGGGAGGAGGGCGAGAGAGAGGGAGAGAGAGAGAGAGAGAGAGAGAGAGAGAGGCGGGGGGGTCGAAGGTAAGGATGGGCGAAGCATCGAGGTTCGGCTCTTCCCTTCTCGCGAGGCCCGCGCGAGAGATGAAAGTAAATTCGAATTTGGCATGCGTCGCGTCTTCTCGCCCGCGGCCAGGCGCTCTCTTAGAATGCTCGCGGTACATTCTTATATGTCAAGGTCGCCCTCTACCGCGTCTTCTTTACGGCGTACTCCACGGTGAGCCGGCAGGCGGCTGCGCCGATGTAATTTGCCGCGACGCTCTGGCCCTGCCGACGAGGAAGACGGGGCCCTCGTGGCCGGCGAAGCCGAGCGGACACTCCGGGCACTCCTTCCGCAGTCCTTCGACGCGATTCCGCAAAGTTTTCCGGCCTTCCAGCGCGACGAACGGATTCCTCGATCCAGCCTCTCGTTCGGCTATGCTTCACTCGCGTGTATGGAAAGCGTTCCGGGAATACGCGAACGTCAAGGACTACGACGGAGCCGCCGGCGAGCGTTGGATTACCGCTCGGTCGGGGCCGGGCTTTGTCCATCGCGCAACCTTAGAGCTCCACGGCTTTATTAATAGACGCGTCCGCGGCGGAAGCGTCGGCATCGCGAACGTCCTCGCTGGCAGGCAGGATCTTGGCGGGATGGGCGGGATGGGCTTGGGCGACGAGGGGCTGGGAATGGAAAAGACGGCAGCTCGCTCCGCTAAGTCTAATCACCGCGCGGCCACGGCTTTATTTCGAATCCAGAGTCCTAACGTTTAATATAAACGCTAATGTGTGCCGTTGCCAAAGTGTCGCTCGGCCGGGGAAAATCGGCGTGGCGAGTGTGGCTGGCGAATCCTTCGCGCGTTCTTTGGCGAGACGCGCCGCCATCCCGGCTTCCTTCCTCGTCGCCTTACTCGCCGACGTTACGGCGACGACGTCGTCGGCCTCCTCCTCCTCGGGCGATCCGAAGCGGTCGCTACTTTTGGTCGTCCTCCTCCGGATGCGCGGCGATGTACTCGAGGGACTTGAGGATCCCCGCCGGAATGGGGTGCGGGGTGGGCAGGTGGTCGGCCTTGGGCTGGAAACCGTTCTCGTCGGCCACGTAGCTCAGGGCGACGGGAGTGCCGTCCGGCAGGGTGAAGCTGTACGATCCCTGGACGGTCAGCGCCTCCTCCTGCTCGCTCAGCCTCTTCTGCCCGCCCCGCTCCTCGACTTTGAGCCCGTTCCCGGTTTCGTAGCTGTAGGAATAAGAGCCGTCGGGGTGCGGCCCGTCGAAGGTGTAGGCGAGGACCGGCACCGGCTCCTGGCTCTGCCCCTGCCCCGGGCGGGCTTTGTCGAGCGGCAGGCCGGAGGTGGCCACGGCGAGCAGGGAGAGTGCGGCTATCACCTGAAAGCTCCTCGTTAACGATGCGGAACGAAGCCTCGACGGAAGGGCGCGCGTCGGGCCGCTCGCGGCCAGACGGAAACCCATCGATCTTTGCCCTCGGGCCGGTCGGCCCAGGGAGTACTCACCAAGGCGTTCATGCTGACCACGATCGTCGTCTTCTTTCTAAGGTCCGAGCCGAAGAGGCGCTTTTATATAGGTAGCGCCGACGAAATCTGGCGAGGTGCGAGGACCTCCCATTCTCTCATCGACGGATTTCTGGCCGAGGCTTTGACACTGGCACACATTACGACATTTTCAGCGGGGCTAATCGGAGGGGGATCGGCCGTTCACGAAATTACGCCGCAATCGCGTCTACCGACATGACCTTTCGGCTCCTCCGAAATGCCGCGATCGTGCTTCTCGGAAAAACTGCCCAAAAATTGGTCGCGTCGTTCGAGGTACGACGGCCTCTCTCTCTCTCTCTCTCTCTCTCTCTCTCTCTCCGTTTCTCGACACCGGTGTTCCACGCCTGCTCCTGCCGTCGAGTACTCCGACTCGACGGGGAAAAGGAAAGAGGGTGGAGGAGACGGGAGGAAAGCTCGCGGCACGATCGTTGCTCCTCCGTAAGGAGGAGCGGCCCTGGCGCGGAAGATTTACGCGGCCGCCGATCTCCCGAATTGGCGGGACGTCTCCGATTCTTCCATTGACCCCGTGCTCTCGTTCCGCGCATTTTCGCATTTCGGCTACATCCTCGATTCAGCCGTGTAACGAATCTCCGGGGAACCTTGGGGCCCGAACACGGTTCGCATACGAGAGGCGTCGCGACTCGAGCCGCCTCGCAGTCGCGAAAATCCGCGCGAAATCCTCCGGATGCGGATGGGCGTAAGCACGGTAGCCACGTCCGAGCGTAGTCCTCGCAACGCACGCGCAACCTTTTGCTCGATTCGTTTGCGCAACTAAGAGCCGCCGGCCGACGTTCCGAGTTAGAATTATGGACGGCAAACAATTTATTTGTCGACGTAGCCGCGCATTAAGTCGAAGGTAACATTCTCGCAGAGGCGGCCTCCCGGCTCTCTCGGGAACCTTTGACGATCAAAATCGTTTATTGGGCATAATTAGCCGGAGGCCGACTCGGTGAAGGACCGTCTAAGACATTTCTATGCAGCCACCGGGCCGTAAATCTGTCGGAAATGAGCGAACCGGTTGGAGGAGGCGCGCCAGGCGGAGGGGGCGAAGAAGGATTTCGGTAGGGTCCTTTGGCCCGCAGCCACCGAGTCGCCTCCTCATCGTGGCCCACCGAGATCCTCGGCTCGGCCACGCGGCCGATCCGGCCATCGGGGATCGACGCCCTCGCAGCGCGTACTCCGCTCGGCGCCTCGACACCGAGCCTCCTCCGGGCAGAAGTGTCCTTTCGAGTCATCTACCCGCCTCCGCACTCGATTCCTCGCCGATCCGCGCTTAGCCGCCGGTAAAGCAGAATCTTCCTCAGGTTCGAATCTCCAGGAGGCTCGCCGAGTCGCGGCGACCCTCGCTCGCTCGATTCCTTCGGAATCGACGGAGAGAGAGGAGGATCTCCTCGGAAGGGCCGCGCCTCCGGCGGAGGCAGAGCGGAGCGGACAACGGGAGGACCGGCGAGCGGGCCGAGTGAGGCCGAGGCGGCACAGATCGCGCCACGGGCCGCCAAGGAGATGCCTCTCCGCTCCGAGCGCTTCCTCCCGCGCCGATTCCGGCCCGGCCCGGCTCGGCTCGGCTCGGCTCGGCCCCGCTAGGCCCGCCATCGAGGATCCCTCCGCGCTCTCCGATCGATCGCGACCGCCGCTTTCTCCGGCGGTTTTACGTAACGGCCAGAGCCGCGGAGGACGGCACGGCACTCGAGAGAGCACCGAGACTCGGGTTTAGGGCTCGGACGGGTTCCCAGCCGGAAGCCTCGGATCGCCTTGCCGCCTCGGCGAGAGCGGCGGGTCAAAGCGGCACTGGCCGATCATTTTTCATCGGCGCACGTCGGAGGCTCGACGCACACGCGGGACATCCCTCGGTCGCGAGGAACGCCCGGCGAGGCGGCGCGACCCGTCGTGCGCGGCTCTTTAATCACCGGCTACGTAACGCTCGTTGAAGCAACTTTGGCGAGTTTGGCTCATCTGCCGCGTGAAAGTAAAAATGCCGGGTTGTATTTAGGTTAGCGGGATGACCTCCGCGCACAAATTACGGCGCTGGCGGGTACCGCGAGGAGGCGAGGAGGCGAGGAGGCGAGGAGGCGAGCGGGGGGCCCGCTCTGGACCTCCGAAGAGTCGAACCTCGCCGATGTCTCGCCTCCGGGGAAAGTGTCGCCTCGAAGGATGCGAGCCCTCGAGTCGGCTCCCTTCGAGCACCGAGCACCGCTCCTCTGGCCGTTCTAACGGAACCGAGCGCTCGCGCGCTACCGATCGAAGCCTCTCGAATGCCGATCCTCGCCTTTGGAATTTACGAGCGGAATTATTTGCCGTGGAGCCGGTCCTCCGAAATCCTAAAGACGTTGGCCCGCACGCTTTACGGCGACGATCGCAAATGCCGCGCCTCGAGTTAACGGGCATGGAGCGGTCTGTGGAGCGTCGAGGGCCGAGCGGCAGCGTGCCGGCCGATCGATCGCAGAGTTAGAAACGGGCCCGCTCGTTTGATTTCCTCTCGAAAGGCATTGTACCGGCGAGCTTATCGGCTCCTCGCCAAGCGACTCTCTCGGCGTCGCGTTAACGCCTTTCCTCCGTCTATGCGGATTTCGGCCTTCGCGGATACCGAACGAACGACTCGGCTCCTTCGCGCGACGTTAGTCGGCAAAATTAACGGCACGTATCTTCTCTTCGTGCTCGGGACAATCGAGCATCCTCGTTCGCCAAGATGGTCGTGCTCGCCAAGGTTTCGCTGGAAAACGGAGCCTAGGCCGCGTGTCTCGAGGAGAGCGAAGCGATACTTGCCCGACCATTGCCCCCCGAATATTTGCCGCATCCTCCTGCCTCGATCTCGCTAGAACCCACCAGCAGGGCTCTTTCCGCTTTGATCGCGCAGACGCGAGCTCGAACGGATCCGCGATACCTCTCGAGGATCCTCGGTCGAAAGGGACGAGGATAGCACGCGGGCAAGAAGAGTGGCCGAGGACGCCAAAGGAGGACGGCGAGGTTCGTCCAAGAGGTCCGAGTCCTCCTTGGCGCCCTTTTCCGCGCCAAAGGAGCGCCGAAAGAGTCGCGCGAGCCGCGGAGACGCGAAGCGGGCGTACGCCGGGAAGCGACGCCGATCCGTAAATTCCTGGGCGAACGTCCGATCGATTCAGCGATCGCCGGAGGACGAGGGGAATTTCGAAGGGGCGGGAAGGTGTAATCACGCCTATTAATAGGTTATCGTTTAGATCGGCGAAACTCGGCGCATCTCGCCGGCGAGTCCTCGGAGCGCCGTCCGGCTCCTCGGCAAAATTTGGCCGGGCGCCGAGCAGGGAGTGGGAGCGAAGGGGTGGAGGGGACTAAACAAGGCACCGCTACCTTAGCGGAAGGTCCACGAATCTTTCGGTGGCGGATATATAAGGCGGAAGGTGTGCACGAAAGGTTATGTCAGTGCAGTGGCGAGCTTCCGAGAGACAACTCGATTTTCGAATTCCCCGAGATCCAACATGAGCCGATCGGTGAGTTTGCCGAGGGACACGTCCGAGGGGCGCGCGGGGAATGTCCGAGCGATGTCCGAGCAATATCCGCGGAATATTCGGCGAAGGAGTCGGGCCGAGGCCTCGTTCGCCGTCGGTGGAAGGTTTCGTTCCTTCGGTCGTTCGTTCGTTTGACGTGCCCCGGGAATCTTGGCCGGGCTCTTCTTCTACTTCTTCTTCTTCTTCTTCTTCTTCTTCTTCTTCTTCTTCTTCTTCTTCTTCTTCTTCTTCTTCTTCTTCTTCTTCTTCTTCTTCTTCTTCTTCTTCTTCTTCTTCTTGTTTTTGTTCCTTCTGCGCGAGCTCGGCGAGCGTCTCCGCGCACGGCGGCACCGCGCCGGGAGGCGGCGGTCGGGCCGGGGGCGAGGAGGAGAAACGGTTTGCGAAATGGGTTTGCGAAAAAGGTCGCGCATCGAGGATGGGCCGGCGCGGCACGCGATGCGTCGGGCGCGCGGCGCGAGGCATTGTTCGCGAGGGCAGAGGCGGCTCGTGGGACTCGAGCCTCGAGCGGGGCCCCGGGCTCCGGGCTCCGGGCTCCGGGCTCCGGGGGGCGGTGGCCCGAGGAAGGCGGCTGCTGCGCGACGGACTCTGATCGCGCGACGTTGTTCTTCGCAGGTGATCGTCCTTCTGTGCGCCCTCGTGGCTCTGGCGGCGGGCGCGCCCGTGGCGCACGACGAGACGACCCCTGTGGCGATCCTCAGGCAGAGCCAGGACGGGCCCAACCCCGACGGTAGCTACCAGTACAGCTACGAGACGAGCAACGGCATTCGGGCGCAGGAGGAGGGACACCCGAACCAGCTGGACGCCGAGACGACGGCCATGGAGGCCAGGGGCGACTTTTCCTTCACCGCGCCCGACGGCCAGGTCTATCGCGTGAGCTACGTCGCCAACCAGGACGGCTTCCAGCCTCAGGGCGATCACCTGCCCGTCGCCCCGCCGGTGCCGGCGCAGATCGCCAGGGCCCTCGAGTACATCGCCGCCCACCCGGAGGAGAACGGGGAGCAGTGAAGGCGCTAGGGCGCTTGGCGGAGGACAGAGCCCACCCCCTGCCGAAACTACCTCCTCGGGCGCCCCCTCCGCCGAGGCGCCGATCTTTCGCCGCCGCTTGGCCTGCCTCTCCTCATCTTTTCTTACTCTTTCTTCGTAATACCGCGCGTTTCACGAGCGCCTTTCGTGCCGGAAACGTGGAGGCGCGCAGGAGAGATGCGTGTAAATAATAAATACTATCAACCCGCACACGTTGTTGTATCCGCACCTTCCCTGGCAGTAATCGCGGGCGTAGACGGGCCTGTAACGGCACCGTACGCGTCTCCGGACACGTCCATTATTTCCGAGCTCGATCGGGATGCCTCGCTCCGCTCCTCTCCGCTCCGCTCCGCGCGACTTCCTCTCGCAGCCTCGGCGGAGAAAGCGCGGTGGAGGCGGCGCTCGAGAGGAAGCGGGCGCGTCGGAGCTCGGGGAATTCGTCGGCGAAGAGCGAGGCGTGGGAGGCCTCGCGGACGCGTAGACTCGGGGGCGGTACGAGAGGGAGGGAAGTTTTTCTATAAAAATACGGATTTATTGGACGCTAGCTTACACGAGGGCAGCGGGGGGCTGGGGGGCTGGGGGGGGGGTGGGGGTGGGGTCGAGTCGAGGCTCGTCGCATAACGGGCTAGGAGGGGCGCTCAGATTCGCTTGTTCGGTGGCAGTCTGTATTTGTTGGGGAGCACTTGGTTCTGGGCGGGCGAGTCCTCGCGGGCGTCGGCCCTCGGCTCGGGGGTCGAGGGCTGCTTGGCGATCCACTCGAGGGCCCTCTGGATGGCGGGCGGGATGGGCGGCGGCGTGGGGATGTGCGTGCCGGACACCTGGGTGCCGTACTCGTCCGCGGTCCAGCTCATGGCGATCGGCGTGCCGTCGGGCGCGTTGTACTGCACCGAGCCCTGGATCAGCTGCGTCTCGTCGGGCGTCCCCGCGTACTTGCGGCTGCCGCTCTCCCTCTGCAGGATCCCACCCTCTGTCTCGTACGCGAACGAGTAGTGGCCCCTGGTGTCCCCGAGGTCCCGCGACTCGCTCAGGATCTTCTCGGGCGCCTGGAAGTACTCCTGGCCCCGACTCTGGCCCAGCCCAAGGAGGGCGACGAGTACCTGAAAGAGCGGCCAGCCCCGTCAGAGCCTTCCTCCTTCTCCTCCGCCGGCCCGGAGTGGCGAGAGAGAGAGAGCCTCTCGAGAGGGGGGGGGGGGGGCCTCGGAGAGAAGACGGCGAGGCGCGCTCGAATCCACGCGAGATCTACCTTTCCCCGCGAAAGGTCAGGGCGAGGCGGATGTGGCTCGCAGGTAGGTCGCGCGCGACTCGCGCCGCTCGCCGCCGTCGCTCAGCCGAACGATTCGACGCGCCGATGCGGCGCCTCCTCTCCTCGCCGGCTCTGGCCAGTCCTCCTCGCCGCTATGGGCCGCCGCGAGTCGCCGATCGTTGATGCGAGAGCATCGATAATTGCACGCACCGGTATCCACCGGCAGAAGGTGGCGACGCGCGCGTCCCGCTGCCCGTTCGCCTCGAGGCGGCCGCGAGGCGAGGCGACCGTTTCCGCGCGCGTGGCTGCAGGATCGAGGTCCGACCGGAATCGAGTCGCGCGCCCTCCGATCGAAATTACGCAACGGTGCGTTTAGAGAGTCTTCTCCTTCCGCGAAGCCTTTCCCCGCGCGATCCTCACCCGAGATCCCTCTCCAGGAGGGAACGCGATTTGCGACGCTATCGAGAAGCGACCGCGGTATTTCTTCTTTGCAAAAGCGCGACGAACGACACCGGGCCCGGTCCGGCCCGCAAGTGGGACGACGGAGTGCGTGCGCGGAGGAGCGAAAGACGGAGTACCGAAGAGACGAGAAGACGGAGAGAGAGAGAGAGAGAGAGAGAGAGAGAGAGAGAGAGAGAGGACTCACCAGGGTACGCATGCCGGTGGATCGACGACGCGCAAACTCGTGGATAGGCGCGCTCGAGAAAGTACGGCGGTGACGGTTCGAGTATCGAGCTCGCAGGTAAAAAGGCCCCGTCACATGTAGAGCGTCTTCTCCCGATGGTTGCCGGCGTGAAGTTCGCGAGCAACTCTTGGGCCGTTGGGGGCAGAGCCGACCTTTATACCGGCGAGTCTACGAGCGAGATGCCGGCCTTTACATAACCCGGGAAAGTTTATTTCGGCACGGTCGCGTCTCCCGCGAGAGAGCGGCCCGCGGCCCGCGGCACCCTCGCCGCGATACACATCCACGGGCCTGCCAGTGGCACGCCGGCCGATTTTCGGGAGCCCCGGGGGCGCGCCCTCGCCGCCTCTCGCGCGCCGCCCGCCGGTCGGCCCTCGCGATGCGCCACCGGCCTACGCGCCCGCTTCTCTCTCGACCCCCGAGCGCCGGGGCCGCCCGGTCGCGCGCCTTGCGTAAGCGAGCGCGAGATTGCGCGAGAGGACGCCAGAGGACTTTCCTCCCTTCCCGCAAGGACCCTCCTGGGATCGGCCAAGCCTCCGTGGTCGCTCGCCGCGTCCTTTGCGTCGGCCAAAGCTCTTCGTCGGCCCTCCAAGATGTTCGCTCCGAGAGCCCGACGCAACGGGCCGCCAGTCTCGCGTCGATCCGCGATGCATAAATTAGACGATTCTCATAGATTTTGGAAAGGCCGGCCGCTCGAGGAAGGGGGGCGGCGCGCGGCGAGCCGCGGAGGCGGGCGTTTCGCAAGCATCGGAATCGGAAATTAGGCGAGCGAAGAGGCGGCCGGTCAACGCGGCCGCGTCGACTCGAGCGCCGCGCGATCGCGCGGGCTTTAATGTCAAATGCGAACGATCGGGAGAAGCGCGCCGCGAGAGGGAGGATGGGCCGGAGAGAGAGAGAGAGAGAGAGAGAGAGAGAGAGAGGACGCGCCTCGTTCCCGGCCGCTCAAAATTCGTCCGAGCCTCTTCGTCCGGGTACCGCGAGGGCCGACCTCGCGAGGGAGGGGCCGGGCCTGGGAACGCGCCAGGGAAACGCTCCTGGTTCCGATCGGGAGAGCAGAAAGGTTGGGCTAACGGTGCCGGTTCGCCGTATCGGGGGCTAAGGACACGGACCTCTCTCGAGAGCCCGTCACCCGCTCGCTCGTGGGAACCGAGCGCCGCGCGTTGCGGAGGCCTTGGCCCGCGGCGAGCCTACCGGCGAACGAGCGAGCGAGGCGATCGAACGCCTTCGGCAAGAGCGGATCGACTCGGCGAAGGCCCGCTTTAGGGGCGAGGGCGCGCCGCGCGATGCGCTCCGTCGGGGAGGGTCAGCCCCCGGCTGGCCGAGATCCCCTCGCCAGACTCGAGGCCCGGCGGAACGAGCGGCTCGCGAGCGACAGGTGCGCGCGACGCGTCGTCGGGCAGGTCGGAGGGGCCCGCTCGGCGCTCTAGTAGAATGGGTCGTACGCGGCCAGGCGCGCTCGGCCCGCGACCGCTGGGCTTGTCCTCCCGTCGAGTCCAGCCGCCGCCGCTCCCGTCGGGAGGCCCAACTCTGCTGGCCTCTGGCGAACCGTCCCGATCCTCGCCGACCTTCGGGGAGTGTTGGGCCAGCAGGGCAGGGCGGGGCAGGGCGGGGCAGGGCAGGGCAGGGCAGGGCAGAGCGGAGGGACGTCGAGCGGCGTGGTCGCGCGAGCGAGGCTCTCGCGGTAGGTAGTACGGCCGACCACCAAGCGGTGGCGATATGGACTTGGCCGAGTTGACGGTCGCGCGTAGGCATTAGTCGGACCCGCGAGCCACGATCGGCGCGCACAGCTCCGGGCCGTGACGTGTCCTCGACGCGTGTCGCAACGTCGCGGTCTCCTAGCCTCGTAGGCCGTGGCCTCCTCCGTCACCGAGTCGTCTTCTCCGCTCGCGCTCCACGGGTAGGAGAGGCGCCGCCTCGTCGCCTCGATCGGGAACCTCTCGGAGCCCCCCGAGAGGGCCACGCGCGTCTTCGGGACCGTGTCCGCCTTTTCGCCCACGCTCCTCGGAGGCCGCGCCAGCCGCCTCGCCAAGATCATCGATCATCGTATCCCGTTCGCCACTCTCGCCCTCCGCGCCGCTCCCGATCGGCCTGGTGGCCTCTGCTCGGTCATCGGAGCGTTTCCTCCATCGGCGGCTCGGTCGCGGCGGAGAGGAGCGGAGATCGCGCGAATCTCGCCGGTGCATCGTCGAGGGGGACGGCGGGCCGCCGCGGGCCGAGGTGGAACGCATCCGCGGACGCGTTCGAGCCGCCACGTTATCTGGAATTATCGGAGGCCGGCAGAGGCGCGCGAACGAGCACTCGTCGACGTCGGCGAGTCACGAGACTCTTATCGGAGCTCCTTATCGGCGTGCGCGCGGCCTAGCATCCGAGGGAGGAGTACGGGGCAGCTCGCCAGCGGCATCGGCCGATCGACGGATCCACCGTCCAGGAGGAAGGAATCCCCTCTTCTCGGCCGTTCGATGAGCGCAAATCTCGGCGCGCCCTCGAGCCGCTCCCCTCCCACCGTCAGCCATGGCCTCCGCCGCCTCCGCCGCCTCCGCCGCAAGCACCGAGAGCGTCCTCCGCGAGAGGGACATCCCCAAGGTCGGCGCCGATAGCCCGCGAAGGCCTCGCGCGCGCCCCGCGCCTGCCACGGGGCCGGAGGGAGAGCGGCCGGCCGAGGGGAGGCTGGGGCTGGCGCTCGCGCTCCGCCAGCGGCACCACCCCCTGCGGCCGCGGCCGCGCTCGGCCTCGCGCCACGAGGACTCGGACTCGGGGGCTTCCGAGGAAAGGGGGCGACTGCTGGGAGGCGATGCGCGGGAGGAGGCCGGAAGTGGAAGCGGGAGTGGAAGCGCGAGCGCGAGCGGGAGCGGGAGCGAGGGCGAGAGCGCGCGAGGCGGAGGCTACTCCGGGCTGCGCCGGGCGGAGCTGGCCGAAGAGGGCGAGCGAGCGGCCCCCGGCGCGCAGAGGGAGTACGGTCTTCTCGGAGGCGCCAACGACAGCGCGCAGATTCGCGATCCGGAGCGGAGACAGGCGCCTTGTCCCAGCGCGAGGATCGCGCCCGGTTCCAGCGCCGGCATGGAGGAGCAGCAGCTGTATCGCCGGGACTACCGGGCCCCCGGCTGGCCCTCGATACTCCTGGCCGACGGCACCGCTCCCGCTCGAGCCAGACTCTTCAACGACACCCTCTCCCTCAGGTCTTTCGCCTCCATCGGCATGGGATCCTCCGATGGCCGCAAGCTGACGATACGCAGAGTTCCCACTTCGCCCTCCGAGCTGCTTAACATGGTACATCCGCCGCCGTAAGTGAGACACATTACCTACGCAGAGCGCGGCCCGGGCCCCGAAGGAGCGCGCTGGGACGCCTCCGCGGTCGCCGAATATCGGCTCCAAACTCACCCCACGACCGCGCCTCACCCTCGCTCCTTTCTTAGCTCTCTCTCTCTCTCTCTCTCTCTCTCTGTCTCTCGCTCTCTCTCGCTCTCTCGCTCGCCACTGCCGATGCAACCGCGCTCTTTCTCTCGCACGCCCGTAGAGCAACGATATCGCTTCTGCTTTTCACCGCGGCCAAAGGTCCGGTGAGTCACGCTCGCCAACGAGTGGACCAAGATACGCCGGTGAGCCGGCGGACGGCGCACGGCCCATAAATCTCCGTGGGCATGAATAAGAATCCCTGCAGGACGGAAAGTCCTCTCCCCCTCGAAAGAAGGAGAGAGACCCCTTCGTTCGCGTCCGCTTTGCGCCCGATTCGGCCGAGCGGTCGTCTGCCATATGTTTTGCGGGTATCGGTTAACGATTCGGACAAATAACGATGTTACGTATAACCGAGGAGACGAGGACGACGCGCGACTCTGCGTTCCACGGTCCATCCGATCGGACGGCCGAAAGATCCGCGGTAGTTTGCTTCGGGAAAGGGACAGGGGAAGGGAAAGGTAAAGGGAAAGGGGAAGGGGAAGGGGAAGGGAAAGGGGTGGCGGTGGTGCGTAAGAAGAGCGCGGCCCAGGGAATCGGCGAGAAAATAGTATGCGGTGCACGGCGCGGCTGCTGGCGAAGCGCGGTCTCGTCATCCAGGCCCTGCAATTCCAGCGGATCGTCCCGGAGGCGCGGTAAGTGGATAATGGCTGTACAATGTAAGACCGCGCTCCTGCCTTAAGTAGGTGTTCCTACGGCGCGCGCCTCGGACGCGGGCCAGAGCGGCGCGATCTTCGCTCCACGTTCGACGGCCTCGCCCCCGGGCCGTGGGGCCGCGCTCCTTCGCCGCGCTCCTTCGCCGCGCTCCTTCGCCGGGACACGGCGGGAACGATGCCGCCGATCGCGCCGAGTTGCGCGACCTATCGTCCCACATCGCGATCCGTCGCGACGATCGGCCGCGAGACGTCCATCCTTCGGGGCCGTCCCGCGCGCCCTTTCGCGATCCCCTCGATCCCTCGATCCCTCTCCTTTCCACGCTCGCCTCTCGGCTTTTCCCTCTTCCTCGAAAAAACCGCGTGCCGTCCGACGACGCGTGCCGGTGGCCAAAGCCGCTCGTTACCGCGCGATATTTTCGACGCTCGAGCCTCGTTGCGCGATGCTTTCCATTGCGAAATACCGAGGAATGCACGCAGGTGCGTCGCACGCGGCTCTCCAACGTTGCCGATCATCCTCCCATAAATCGTCGCGTATCTTTCGCGACATCGTTTCTGCATCTGCCGGGGGATTAAGCGCGATCCACGCGCGAAATTCCTCCTCGTTCGCACCGCTTACGTAACGTTGAGTGCCAAGGCCGCTGCTGCGCCGCTACGCCGCTGCGCTTCTGCCCCCGCCCACCTTCCTCGGCCTCGAGGAGAATCCTCTCTCTTTCCTCCTCTCGAGGCTCTCCTCCTTCGATTCCTCCCTCAAGGGCGATTAATCGAGGTGCGCTTTCTCCGCATTTCCCGCAGCGTCCTGGACGACGACCTCTCGACGTGCACGAGCTACGACGACGGCGATGCCGACGATCCGGGAGACTATAGGCAGCCGAGGAGGCCTCACTGGGCGAACAAGGCTCAGTTCGTCCTCGCCTGCATCGGCTACTCCGTCGGCCTGGGAAACGTTTGGAGATTTCCCTATCTCTGCTACAAGAGCGGAGGAGGTGAGCCTCCCATTTCTCTCTCTCTCTCTCTCCCCTTCGGCTCGCAGTTTTCCGATGCTCACCGCGACACACGAAGGAAGGCGCGTCGCGGCACGAGGGCGCTCGGTCACGGTAGCGCGTGCCTAGCAAGGGCAAAGCTTCTTCCAGTTCCGCGAGCGTATCGCGTTGCCGCTCTAACGCGCAAAGTCCGAGAGCATCCGCAGCCCGGACGTGGCGCAATTCGCTCGCGAAACTCGATACGCGACCTTGCCGAGGCACGGCCACCCACGTCGACCTGCCGGTGGAAACGATCGGTCGGTCGAGTAGCGCTTCGGAGTGGCCTCGAATAAATTGGATCGGCGGAAGGGCAGGGAAGGCGGAGTCGCGATCGCTTCGCGCTTCTCCTCGCGCCGCCCGCATAATTGCCGGTATGCCTACAAAGCGAGAGCATCGCCCGAAATGGTCCGACGACCGTGATGACAGTTGTACAAATAGCCCCAGCCGGTTCGAACGTTGGTTAGCCGGCAAAGAGCGGAACCACTGGCGCCAGGAAGGTGCGACGCGCGTACGCCGAGCGAACCTCGGACGGTTTCGGTCTCGGGGCCCGTCTCCGTCCGGCGCACGTCGATCCGGTTAGGCCGCGCGGACAGAGGCCGAGCACTCGCGCGTTCGCTCGCGCGAGCCACCGCCTACTGTCGGCCGACCGTGCTCATTGGCCCGAGCGCCGCACCTCCGCGCGCAGCCGAGCGACCTCGGAGAGGCCCTCGAGCGACGAGAAGACGAGCTCGTCACCTGGCGCGCCGCTTACGGCCAATCGGCCCGATTAAAGGCCGCTTCCGAAACAAATCCATCGCTCGCGGCCCTCGCGAGTGCGTCCTTTGCCGCGAATGAAGCCTCCCGCTGGCCGACCTTGCCGGATGGCCAAGCCGGCCGATTAGCGCCCAGTGCCCTCCTCCTCTTGTCCTCTTGTCCTCTTGCCCGCCGCATTCCTGCGCCCCTCGCGTTCGCTCCCCCCTACCGACCACTCTTGCCGGCTCAACGAGGAACGCGATGTCGATGGGCTCGCCCTCGGATCTCCTCGACGCTCCGATACCCCGATACAAATTTCAGGCGTCTTCCTGGTACCTTACTTCCTCATACTCATCGTATGCGGGGTGCCGCTGCTCTACATGGAACTCAGCATCGGACAGTTCACGCGCCGCGGACCGATCGGCGCCATCGGCCAGATCTGTCCCCTCCTCAAAGGTAAATCGAGCCAGCCCGGCGAAAGGTGTAAGGGTAGCAGACGGGGGGCCTGGAGAGGCGGAGGCCACCCTCTCACCTGCCGTTTCTCGCTTTCTTCAGGGGCCGGCCTGTCCTCGGTCGTGATCTCCTTCCTGATGTCCACCTACCACAACGTCATAATAGCTTACGCGATCTATTATTTCTTTGCGGCGTTCAAAGCGGAGCAGCCCTGGTCGGACTGCGACAATTCCTGGAACACGGACGTCTGTTGGCTACCCGCCTACGGCTCCGACAATCGCACGAGGCCAAACGCCTCCAGGACGCCGTCCGAGGACTTTTTCGAGTAATTATCACGATTATCGTCTCGAACCCCTCGACGAAGCGAGGGGGAAGGTAGCTCAAATTGAGTGCAAAGCCCCAAAAGATCTCGAGGATGACGCCAGACTTTTGTCGTAACGCAGCAACAAGGTGCTCCAGATCAGCAGCGGGATCGAGGAACCGGGCGTTCTGCGATGGGAACTCGTCGCCTGCCTCATCACCGCCTGGATCATGGTGTACTTTTCCATATGGAAATCCATCAAGTCGTCGGCTCAAGTGAGATACCTCACGGCCACCTTGCCCTTCATTCTGATCATCGTCTTCCTGACGCGATCGCTCACTCTGGAAGGCGCCGAGAAGGGCCTGAGGTTCTTCTTTCGACCACGTTGGGAGTTGCTCGGCGACGCGAAGGTACGTTTTCGTCCGCTCCACCCCTCTCTCTCTCTCTCTCTCCTCTCTTTGGAAAAATGCTAAAGCACGTCTCGCGTTTGCACTCTGCGTTAGGTGTGGATCAATGCAGCGGCTCAAATTTTCACGTCCGTGGGCATAGCCTTTGGCTCGATGATATGCTTCGCGAGTTACAATAAATTCCACAATACCATCCTGATAGACACCGTTGCGGTTTCCCTGATAAACGGATTGAGCAGTCTGCTCGTTGGAATATTCACCTTTGCTACCATCGGCAATATGTCCGTAGAGCAAGAAATGTCCGTCGAGGCTGTCCTGAACGATGGTACGTGATACTCGTGTCGATATCGCACTCGTGCGAGGAACGGAAGAGCCGGTCAGGATGCGTTAGAACGAGGTTCAGCCTTGAGCGGCAAAAAGGATTCTTTACGATATTCCTTTCGCTCTGCAACGTATCGACCCTTCCCGTTTCTTACAACGGTACAACGCCCCCCGCCCGCCTCGCCTTTCTCAGACGGTTCATACGCGTATCACAATTTCCGTTGAAGGGCCTGGACTGGTTTTCGTCATCTATCCCCAAGCGCTGGCAAAGATGCCAGCCTCCCAGCTGTGGGCCGTCCTCTTCTTCTTCATGCTGGTCTGCCTGTCCTTGAACAGTCAGGTGCGTCAAACTCATTCCTCCGGGCCGTCTATCGCGCGCTACCTGGACGGCCTTAGCTCTTTAAGCCCGCTCCTGCACCTCCCTCCTCCACGTTGCAGTTCGCGATAGTCGAAGTGGTCGTCACTTCCATCCAAGACGGCTTTCCAAATTGGGTCAAGCGACACCTTCTCTGCCACGAGATGCTGGTGCTGCTCGTATGCGTCGTCTCCTTTCTCTTCGGGCTGCCCAACATCACGCAGGTAAGGGAGTCTTCCCCCTGCCCCCTGCGGGACTTGGAGGGCCTGAAGGGCCCAAAGGGCCGTACGGCTCTAACGGGCAAAGTGCTTTCAGGGTGGCATCTACTTCTTCCAACTGGTCGATCACTACGCGGCGTCCCTGTCCATCATGTTCTTGGCCTTCTTCGAGGTGATAGCCATATCTTGGTGTTACGGCGTGCGCCGGCTGTGCAACAACGTCAAGGAAATGACCGGGCGAGTGCCTTCCGTGTACTTCCGATTCTGCTGGCTCGTGGCCGCTCCTCTTCTCATACTGGTAAGCGAGGCCCGTCGATCTTCGGCGGCGGGAACGCTCGCGAATACTGCGCGCTCGCTAATCGCGCCACTCTGCAGGCCGTCTGGGTGTTCAGCCTGATCGATTACGAGCCGCCGACGTACCACAACGGCGAGTACGAGTATCCGTGGTGGGCAGAGGCCATCGGCTGGGGCATAGCTTCCCTCTCTCTCGTCTGCATCCCGGCGTTTGCCATCTACGAGCTCGTTAACGCCGAGGGAAAGACCTTTGCCGAGGTGATAATCCGCTTTGCGATCCACTTCGACGCCCCACCGCCCTGCCGCCCTCGCTCTCTCTCTCTCACTCTCTCTCTCTCTCTCTCTCTCTCTCTCTCTCTCTCTCTCTCTTTCTCTCTCTCACTGTCTCTCTCTTTGCAGAAATTTCGAAACGCCATCAGGCCGCACTTCGAAGCGTGCAAGGTTTGCGGGCAAGAGTACTGCACCGAGCCGATGCACAACATCGAGGACGATATGCTGAAGGACTCCCCGCAGGATGTGGCCGGGCAGCTGCCGGTAAACTCGAGTTACCTCCTCGCCAAGCCTCAAATCTGATCGACCGGCCAAGAGGAGGGGATCGTCATCGTGGCGACAGTCGCAGCCCTCGTCGCCGAGGCACGTCCCCGAGATAATAGCTCGCCGAACGTGCTCCATCGCCGTACGCGAGACCGACGCGCGACGAGGCCCGGAGGGGAATGGCGTACGCGTTCCGTACGAGTCCGTGTGCGAGCATTGGCGCGGACCTTAGGTTTACGTAGCCGCGCATTGTACCGCTCGTAAGAACTAGCCATGTAGATCCATGTACAAATCGTTGCCTTAAATACAGTGTAGCGTGATTATCCGTTAATTGCCCCAGCAAATTATGTTCGACATAATGCGACTGCGTTGGCCCGATTTCAACCGGTGATCTCACGGGCCGTTGCGAGGCGCACGGAGGTTCTCCGTTTACGCAACCCAACGCCGCGACGAACGAAACTCCGCGAGGCGTACCTTATCTCTTTGCGGGCTTACGTAAGCATTCTCCATTCCGTTCGATCCCGGCGAAACCCTTGCGAGACTAAACGGATTAAAAGCGCTAATAAAGTTACGCGTGCCTCCGCGAGGAGCTTCGGTACGGCGCCGGGCCATTTCGCGGGGGTGCAAGCTCGAGCTCGGTTTCGAGTACCTCGCGGGCGGGAGCGAGAGCGGAAGCGGCCAAAGAATGACCAAAAAGTTCGAATTCAATTGGCAAATCGAGGTGCCCGAGCTCCTGAGGAATGGCTCGGTCTTCGACCGCTGGTTCGAGGACAAGGAGAACACCGAATTCGAGCCCAACTGCCTCTTCAAGGTGGACGAGTACGGATTCTTTATTTACTGGAAGAGCGAGGGCAAGGTAAGGGGGAGCAAGGTGTCGGCGGGGCTAGTCCGATCGATGTAAATCGCTCGATCGTGTAAACCGCGTGCTCTTCGCAGGACGGCGACGTGATCGAACTGGCTCAAGTGAGCGACATCCGTTACGGCGGTACACCCAAGGTAACTCCCTTCCGAGGCTCCGAACTCCCGCATCGCGAGACGCACCCGCGGTACAATCTACTTTACTTTCTCTTTCTCTTTCTCTCTCTCTCTCTCTCTCTCCCTCTCCCTCCGTCGATATTCGATTCATCCGGTCGACCGCTCAGGATCCAAAGTTGTGCAACAAATTGAGCAAACACGGAACCACGGAGCAGCTGGACGACAAAAGCTTGACCATATGCTCGGGCGTCGATTACACGAACATCCACTATCAACACGTCGTGTGCGCGGACGCCCAAACGGCAAAGGTAAGGTCCGCGAGTAGAGACCGAGAGGACGCGGCTCGAGCTCCCCTCGGCTATACTCGCGGCCGATTCCTCGGCTAACCCGAGTCCTCCTGCTCAGGACTGGCAAGCTGGCCTGCGACTGATCACGCACAACACCAAAGCCTCGAACGTTTGTCCGACGACGCAGCTGATGAAACAGTACGTATTCCCTCGAGGCCGCCCTTCGCGCCGGCCCGGCTCTCGCGAATCGTTCGGTACCCTCGAACCACGAGAGCCGCCCTACGTCGCTCCTGTGACCCACTCTCAGATACCGGTCGACGTTTTTAGTTGGATGAGGCTGAGCTTCCAAGTGGATCCCAAGGGGAAGGTTCCGGTGAAGGTGATATCGAAAACTTTCGCGTCCGGCAAGACCGAGAAGCTGGTCTATCAGGGATTGGCCGACATGGGTTTGCCCAGCGGAAAGGTGAGTCGATCCTTCCTCGGCCCTTTGCCTCCTCGCGCCACCGCCAACACCGTGACCGACGATCCGATTCCAGAACGACAAGATCGAACCTGAGGCCTTTACGTTCGACAAATTTAAGAGCCTGTACTTCAAGATCTGTCCCCGAAACGACATCGAGGAACTGTTCCAGTCCATGTAAGTACAGAGTACTCCGATAGCTCTTCGCCGATTCGCGCCGACGGCCGATCCAACTGAGAATTGGCCTTTTCGCGAGACAGTACCAAGGCCAAGGCCGATTCGATAACGCTGGAGCAGCTGGTGCAATTTATGAACGAAAAGCAGAGGGATCCCAGGCTAAACGAAATTTTGTATCCGCTCTACGACGACAAGAGATGCACGGAGATCATAAACGACTACGAGATGGACGAGAAGGCAAAGTCGGAAAGTGAGTTTAGGGGGGCGGGGGTGGGAGGGGGCGCAGGACGGACAGTTCCCGGCGTCCGTCCCTCTGACTCGATTATTCTGCCCCGCAGAGAGACTGACCAAGGACGGATTCATCCGCTATCTAATGTCCGACGAGAACGCGCCCGTCTTCCTGGACAAGTTGGAAGAATGGATGGACATGGACCAGCCGCTCTCCCATTATTACATAAACTCGAGTCACAACACTTATCTGAGCGGTAGACAGATCGGCGGTAAAAGTACCGTCGAGATGTATCGGCAAGTGTTGCTCGCCGGATGCAGGTAAGGCGTAGCTCTCGCGAGCCTCGGGCCCCCGGCTACGAGGATCGCTGATTCCGAGAGCGGACCGTAGGTGCGTCGAGCTCGATTGCTGGGACGGCAAGGGAGAGGACGAGGAACCGATCATCACTCACGGCAAAGCCATGTGCACCGACATTCTTTTCAAGGACGTTATTTACGCCCTCAGAGACACCGCCTTCGTCACCTCCGACTATCCCATCATTCTCAGTTTCGAAAACCACTGCTGCCTGAAGCAGCAGTACAAGTTGGCCAAGTACTGCGACGAAATCCTGGGGGACTTGCTGCTGCAGGAGCCCCTCAAAGACTATCCCGTGAGTATGGCCTCTCGGCCGAGCTTTCGAGGCGTTCGCCCCGACGACGGTACCGGAGCGGTTGGCTTTTCTCGGTCGCCCAGCTGGAGCCCGGCCAGCCCCTTCCGCCGCCCAGCGCGCTCAAGCGCAAGATACTGATCAAGAACAAGCGCCTCAAGCCGGAGGTCGAGAAGGTCGAGCTGGAGCTGTTCCGCTCGGGCCAGTATCAGGAGAAGGACGAGGTGGTGGAGGACCCCAACGCGCCGGCCGCCCCGCCGCCGCCGGAGCCTCCCAAGGTATCGCCAGGCCCCACCGGGCCCCCTCCCCTCGCCCCTCCTCACCCTCCCGGCCCCCTTCCCGGCCGCGAGATATCGCGAGCTCGACCGAAATGCCAGAGGGAAAACCGGAACACGAGTGTTTGGTAACGCGACAGGAAGAAGCACCGCCCGAAGGCGCTGCCCCCGCGGAAGGCGGCGCCGAGGGCGAGCAGCCGCCGATCCAGTACACGGGCAGCACCATGGCCTGCCATCCCTGGCTCTCCTCGATGATCAATTACGCCCAGCCCATCAAGTTCCAGAGCTTCGAGACGGCCGAGAGTGCGTACCGGCCTCGACTCGCACCCACGGCCTTCCGCTAAGCCGCGCCCTCGTGTTTCAGAGAAGAACATACATCACAACATGTCGTCCTTCTCCGAGACGGCGGCGCTGAATTACTTAAAGACGCACTCGGTCGAATTCGTCAATTACAACAAGCGGCAGATGAGCAGAATCTATCCGAAGGGCACGCGGGCGGATTCCTCGAATTACATGCCGCAGGTGAGGGAGCGACGCGCGAAAGATCGGCCCGGCCACTCGTCCGCGACTAATTACGCCTCCCTCACGCTCGGCCAGGTCTTCTGGAATGCCGGCTGCCAGATGGTGGCGCTGAATTTCCAGACGCCCGACCTGCCGATGCAGCTGAATCAGGGCAAGTTCGAGTACAACGCGACGACGGGGTACCTGCTGAAGCCCGACTTCATGAGGAGACCCGATCGCAGCTTCGACCCCTTCTCGGAGGACGTCGACGGCGTTATCACCGCACAGTGCTCGGTCCAGGTAAGAGGGGCCACTCCCCCCCCCCCCCCGCCAGATCCCTCGCTCGAGCCCAAGCCCTGGCCTTTCCAAAGGTGATAGCCGGCCAGTTCCTGTCGGACAAGAAGGTCGGCACGTACGTCGAGGTGGACATGTACGGTTTACCCGCGGACACGATCAAGAAGGAGTTCAGGACGCGAATGGTGCCGGCCAACGGCCTGAATCCCGTCTACAACGAGGAGCCCTTCCTCTTCCGCAAGGTCGTCCTCCCGGACCTGGCCGTGCTCAGATTCGGTAAGCCTCGCTCGCGCCGCGGACCCCTCCACGTCCGAGCTAACGCTCCATCCCTTCAGGCGTCTACGACGAGAGCGGCAAATTGTTGGGCCAGCGAATCCTGCCGCTGGACGGCCTCCAAGCGGGATACAGGCACATATCCCTCAAGACCGAGGCCAACTTCCCGATGGCGCTGCCGATGCTCTTTTGTAACATCGAACTCAAGATCTACGTCCCCGACGGCTTCGAGGGTAAGGCCCCGTTCATCGGGGCGCGGCGCAACTCGCTCCCGATCTTCTCGGTCGCACCTCGCCCCTTTTCTCGCGCTTTCAGACTTCATGGCCGCCCTTTCCGACCCGGGCGGTTTCAGCAAAGGCGCCGAGAAGCAGGCGGAAACGATGAAGGGACTCGGGATAGAGCAGACCGACTCGAAGGCGGAGGCCAAGAAGAAGAAGGAGGAGGAGGCGAAAAAGGGTAAAGCGCTACACCCCGACAAAGCCATTCCCGACATTGAATCCCGGCGAAGGGCCACTTTGGCGGCTCCTCCTAGAGTAAGCGCGCCTTTCTTATCCGAACGCATCCTGGAACGTTCCAGAGGAGTTCAAGCTCGAGCCCATTACCCTGGACTCGCTGAGGAAGGAGAAGGGTTTCAAGATGGGTAAGAAGCAGCAAAAGGAGCTGGACACGATGAGGAAGAAGCACTTGAAGGAAAGGCAGACCATGCAGAAGAACCACTGCGCCGCCATCGAGAAGCTGGTCAAAGGAAAGGAGTACGTATCTCCTCTGCCCGCTATTCCGACAAAGGCAAATCGATCGCGGCACCTTTAAGGAGATTGCTTTCGCGAATGTTTTCAGCAAAGCCGCGTTGCTGCAAGATGCCAACGTGAAAAAGACGATAAGCGAACAAACCGCGCAGTGGTCCGCGATGATGGAACGCCAAAGGAAGGAAGAGTGGGAGATGCTGAAAAATCAAACGCAGACCGCCCGCGAGGAACTGAAAAAGTTGATCGAGGTCGTCCAGGCGACGCAGGTCAAGCAGCTTCAAGCAAAACACGACAAGTAGGACGAGTCTCTCTTTTGGAAGCTCGATCGAGCGGGGGGAGGGCGGGGAGGAGCTCCGGGAAGAACGTCTCGTAATCTTGTCCGTGTTGCAGGGACATCAAAGACATGAACGCGAATCAAGCCAAAGTGTCGGTGGAGACGGCGAAGGAAGTGATGAACGACAAGGCCCTCAAGACCAAAGGGGACAAGGATCGACGGCTGCGAGAGAAGAAGCAGCAGAATACGAAGAAGTTTATGGAGGAACGGAAGACGGTGCAGATCAAGCAGGGTCGCGAGAAGGAAAAGCTAAAGGTCACTCACGAGAAGCAAGTGGTGGACTTGGACAAGGACATCGAACAGGTACACGATCGCTCGATCGGATCCCCTTTCGCTCGAGGAGCGACGGTTTAGGATGGCCATGCACGATACACCGAGTCGATCTTTTGCAGACCGTGGAGATGTACAAGAACGAGGCGATCCAGTTCGACATATCGTCCAAAACGGAATTCTACGTCTAATCTGCCGCCTGGCCAACCCCCCAACCCCCGCGCTCTTGCCTCGAGGGTGGTTCGGCCTATACTCGATCGATTCGATCCTTCTTCCAGAGTTGGCGCATCGAGGGAAGGGCATAAAGCGGCGGCGAAGGAGGCTACGCGACGCCCATTAAATTTAGCACCGAGTCTCCACCAGAGTCATGTAAAGGACGCGTATCTGAAAATAAAGGTCGGGGCACCCTCTGGCGGGTACTACGAAAGGGGTATATATTCCCGGTGTCGTTAGAAAACATATACTTTATTTCCCGAGGAAGCGAGTACATGGGGATAGGGTAGCCACGGTAGGCGCCGCTGACGCGAACGAGGGAATCGGCATTTGTACTATCCTCGCGCCGCGACGTCCCGCGCTCGTCGAGCGGCCATAATGCCGCTCGACCGGCCCGACCTTCTTACCTTTTTGTGCGCTAATCAACCTGCCGGGCAAGGATTTCTAAAGCACGGGCAGAGCTTTCCTCAGTCCACCTTGTCCTTCCGGCGCTCGATGTAATTCCGTATGAACGGCATTTTGCCGAGGCGCAGGGCGCCGACGGAGCCAACGATCGCACCCACCCAATATACGATGAAGTGATCCACTGCCGATGTGCCCAAACATCCGTACTTGAGGGCACTCGCCAATGCCGGATTGAAGTACCCGCCGGAATAGTCGAAGGCTGAAAGAGACAAGAGGGCTTGATCGGTCGAGGAAACGACTATTCGATTCCTCCATCGGAGATCATTACGGGTGGCGTCTTTTGCGAACCTGCGACGACCATGGACGTTCCGACGAAAGCATCGAGGATGGTGCCGAATCTTGGCTCGAGCTCGGCCAATCCACGGGACACGATTCTGCACACGCAGGTCGCGGCGCACTCGACGAGCGCTCCGACTATTACCGGCACCTGCAACGGCAGATCGCATCGAGCCGATTAGACGCGCGCCCCCCGTCCGCCTCGAAACTACCACGGGCACTCGGCTCGAATGGCGCTCACTTGAAGATCCGTCGTACAATCCTCGAAGGCCTTGCTCTTGTGCGTGGAGACGATCTCGAGGGCCCAGAGCAATTGCACGTATCTAAAGACCGCCAAGCCGCCGAGCAATTCTGCCCAGATCAGCAGAAAGGCGGCTCTCAAGGACTTCTTCCCCTCGATCGCGTCCTCGATGTGCGTGTACGGACACGCGCTGGCATCTCCCCAACTCGAGGACCACCAGACCGTCAGGACGAACAGATAGATCGCGTACACGGAGACGCCCCAATTCTCCGCGACTGAAATCATTTCGAAGAGTTTGCCGCCTCGCTCGATCCTCGGATTCGCCCTGGGCCGAGGATCGAGCGGAGAGAAGGAAAACTTACCGACGATCAGCTCGAAGCACGCTCCGCAAAGTTCGGCGGTCGCTATGCTCTCGAGGAACAAGGCCTTTACGAAGGGTTCTCCCACGTAGTACCCCACGTATCTTCTCATCCAGTACGCTATCAGGCTCGTTAGCGCGATGTAGAGCGTGGAGACCATTAGGGCGATCATCGTACCGGCCATGTCGAGAGCGGGATGTCGATGAAACTTTGCTCGTACGCTCGGAAAGGTATACCCGAGGGAAGCCAAGGAGAGCGGGCCGCTCTTCGGTTGTACTAGCGTAATTACGGGGCGGGCGAACACGTCGGGACTACGCGTTCCCTTTTTCTTTTCTCGCTCTGCGCTTTCCTTGGCCCGAAGGGGGGGATGTCCCGATATCGCGACCGGGGCAACGTAACGGTCCGTTTGGCCGATTCCTCGCGAGAGCGGAGAGCCTTTCTTCAACCGCACTGTCAACGCGCAGCGGGCAATTATGTAACGGCACCAGGTTGATCTCGGCGAGGGCTTTGCACCTTCCGGGCGCTTTCGGGCGAAAGCAAGAGCGTAGGATACGGGGCAAACTTACCGAGAGATCACCGCGCGAGCAGCATCCTCTTTCGAGCGAGGCCAAACCATCGACGAGAGGTACTCCCCGATCCCCGGGTTTGCTGCTTTCCGCGATGCAGCCCGATTTCGCTTAGCGCTTATCCTAAACCAGCACCTACCGAATATATACCTGCCGATGCGTCGTGCCGCTTTAAATAGCCAGGCGACCAATTTGCTTGGCCGGTCCACGGGCGGATACAATAATAACCGAGGTTGGCTATATCTTGGTGGTAAAGCGGCAGAGGCAGGCGGTGTGGCATTTCGCAAACGCTCGCTCGCGTCGAGACGCGAATCGGCGGCCAATTGTCGGCGGGCCGCCGCCAGGCAAGTGGGAGGTCCTGCGAGCAAGATCCGAGGCTCGAGGGACGTGGAGGGCTCTCGATTCTCCGCCGGCGACCTCCGACGCGACCGAGGGAGTCGCGCGGCCGATGTGAGGCTTCGTCGCCGGAGGAGCCTGCCTCGGCAATCCCATCGCGTTACGCACGATGCTTGGCACGGCCTCGCCGACCGGCCGCCGAGATCGATCGATCGATCGATCGACCAGCACCAATTGACGGAGCACGCACGCTAGCTGGGTTTCGTCTTTTTATTCACCTTATGGAGTATTAACTACATACTTTGTTACACAGGTAAATGATTCCATGTTTGTTTGTTTGTTTGTTTGTTTGTTTGTTTGTTTCATTCTTTCTCTCTTTCTCTCTCTCTCTCTCTCTCTCTCTCTCTCTCTCTCTTTCTTCGTTTATGAATGTGAGCTAACTTTAATCGTATCGTTATAAAAAGGAAAGTAAGGTTTATTTACAAGAATCGAATGACTCTCCCTTGTGCTTTTTGGCCGCCTGAGGGTCGTCTTGATTCTCCGTCCTTAACATTAGCCTGGGGATTCGTTTCGACTTCAAGTAGGACATCGTCTCGCTCGACGACCTGAAAGAAGGCCGATGTTAAAGGTCCGCCCAGCGCGTCGCACGGTCCGCGTCGGTCGCGTGGGATATGGGGGATACGTGGGGTACCTCGTGTTGGGAGTTTTAAGTTCGGCCAGCATATCCGTAGGATTGCTTTCAGTCGTGTTGGAACTCGTGCACGGAGAATAAGGAATGATCGGGTAAGTCGTTCTATTGGGCGCGTCGTTGGCTTGCTCCGAGTTTTCCGCCGGCGCCGGCAGACTATTACTAACGCGATTGTTCTCCCCGTCCATCGTGGGCTTTCTCTTGGCCTCCGCCTCCGGCTTCGCCGACTTGCCGTCGACGTGGTTCTCGGCCTTGGGCTTCAGCTTGCCGTCCTGCGTGGGAAAGTTGACCAACGGTAAGCCGATGCTCCTATCCCCCTTGGTCGTGTTCATCAGCCGGATCAGCAGTTTCGACAGCTCTTCCCTCTTCCGCGTCACGACTATCTCTTCGAACCAATTTTTCAAAGTTTTTATCGGAAGCGTATAGTCCTTGATGGGGCTCTGGAAGGAGAGAATCGATCTGTGTCCGCCTTAGGGCTCTCGGGGCGACTGGATGATCGGACTCGTGCGAGGATCTTACTTTGAAAAAACTCTCGACGTACTGCAAGACGTATAAGCCGCAATCGGTAAAGTTCGATTGCTGAGGAACTTTCGGCGATGCGCCCTTTATGGTGTCCTTGGAAAATGTCTTCTCGCTGCCCATCTTGGCCAGGTGCTCGCAACTCAGGTAGTCCCGCAGCGTTGCGACCACTCTCGATCTGCTCGCTCCCGCCAGGGAGTCGAATATCAGTATACAGGGACTGAGGCATGTCGGAGAGAAGGTTGCGTTAGAGTTTGCGCGCGCTGGGACGGAGGGCTCTCGTTCGAGGATACTTACACCCTGACGGTGTCCCTCTCTTGCATCGCGCTCTGCTCCAGCTTTGGCTGCGCGGCTTTGCCTCCCTCCTGAGCCTCGGCTTCCTCCTAACCGAAAGGGGACCATCTCTGGTTACATCTCCGCTCCGCCCTTCGACTCGGCTAGGGCATAGTAGCTCGGATCGATTCCCTACTCACCTCCTCGTCGCTGTCCATCTCCATCTCCTCGTCGTCGCCCTCGGCCTCGTCCCGCTCCGAACCGTCGTCGCCTTGGTCGATGGTTATCGTGGCCGTCACCGGCGTGATCGTCGTACTGCCTATCGTAACCGCCTGTAACTTGACCTCCTTCAACTTTTTGCTCTTTTGCACGGTCTTATGAACGGGCTCGTCGCTCTTCGCGGTCGCAGCTCCGGCCAAGACCTTCCCCACTAAGCCCGGGAAGCAGACGATGGCCAGGAACCAGTGGGCGCTGAAAATAAGGCCGGAGAGGTTGGTACGTGGGAGAAGGACGCCGCTCGAAGGGCCCACGGCCGTGGGAGGAAGGAGGGAAGAAAGGCCGTGCCCTTCGCCAGGGAAGGAGCCTTTCGCTGGCGCTGCTTACTGCTCGTTTATGGGGATCACGATGAAGTCTTTCTCAAAAATATTCACGTTCTTTGTCCACTTTTGTACTCTTGCGTGTCTTTTGGCGGCCGGCGACAGGGGTACGGTACACTCGGTCGCTTGAGCATGAGGACTTGTCAATCGTTTGTAAAAGTACGAACTAAACACATGAGTTCTGTGTTGGTCGGATTCTGTTAGCACCTCTAATGTCAAGTACTTTAAATAGAAATCTATAATCACATCGTTCAAAAACTGATCCTCTCCGAGGCATAAGTAATCCTCCGTGTTGATGGCTATACCACCTTTCGCGGGTGGTGGCGGGTATACGGTTATCCTGCGAACAAACATTGCCGATTTTTCCAGCGCCGCAAAAGCACGATCGGGGGAAATACGCGCCGGTGGCCGAGGAGCTTCAACTTACGTCTGTATCCCGCCGTTCACGTTGGTATTGGACGACGACGAGGCCGCTGCCTGACTGTGCCTCCTCGCCAACGTTTGTACCTGCAGGCTCTGCAAGAGAATACGGATAGAGGCGTGCGGGATTTCCGAGGCGTTATCGCGACGAGCGACCTCGCGTTAACGCTCTTCGGGGCCTCGACGCGAGGGCACCCTCGATGGGTAGCGCGCGCAGGAGAATCGCTCACGGAATTCCTAGCTAGAATACCTACGTCTTTTGGCGACGCCCTCACGAGAATGTCGTTCGCCTCCTTGGGACTCAATTCTTCCAGTAGCTGTCTCGGTAGGAACAAGCTTTTTAGCACGACTTTCGACTCTTCCGTTAACTTTTCCGGCAGCAGAGTGATTCGCTTATGCGTGTGATCTGCGCGTACGGATAGCATTAGCACGTCCACTCCTCCCTCCCCTCCCCTCCCCCTCCCCCTCCCCCAGCCCTCCCTCTCTCGCTTCTTGAAAGAGAACGTAGGAAGGAAAACTCACCCTTCCCGGCAGGGTCGTAGTAAGGTCCTTTCGGATCCTGCATTCCCAGCAATTCCCGTATCATGGCGCCCGTACTCGTCGACGTATAGAAGAAGAGCACCGGCATGGACTTCCCAAAGTGTATCAGTACCTTTACTATGTCTTGAAACTTCACGTCCAAGGTGACGAAGTTTTTGTCTGCAAAAAGATCGCGATCTAGAGACGGTAGGTTCTCGGGGCAGTGCCCGGGGACGGGCGGGTGGGCGCAGTTTGGCGCAGTTCGGCGCGGCCTCGGGAGGGCCGAGCGAGCTGGCCGCCAAGCGCAGGGGGGCTGCCCGTACCGTCTTCCAGCAGTGGCACGCCGAACCTCACTCCGTTCTGCGAGATTACCACTCTCTCCCGCGGAACGTACTTGTAAGATCCTATCCTCACCGTTCGGCAAAGGAGTGCCGTGTGCGGAGCTGGAAAGGGATTATCCGTCAGACTTTGTTCCTCGCGCTCTCCGGCTCCTACAATGCCATATACACGCAATGGGTTTTCAAGCGAAACCGTTCGGTTCGACGGGCCGAAGCGTCGATTACGATCCGCGCGACAATCGAGTATCCTAGTCGGTACCTTTAACGTTATCTTCGCTTTCGGTATTATTATAACCAGTGCTTGCGCTAGAAACAGAGTTGTTCGTGATTACGGGTTCCTTTTCAAGAATTGTCTCCATCTCTTCACTAAAAGCATTACTTGCATCGGATAGGGCGGTGTTGCTGTTAGTACCGTCCGTATGTCTATTCTTCCCTTCGTCATCTTCGTCTGACGATATTGTCAAGCATTCTAGAGCAGTAACACGTTATTCAAGGTACCCTGCCTCCGAATTCGACATTAGGATATACACGGCGCGAAATCGGAAATGTCTAACTACCTGGCTCCTTATGTATAGGCCTCGGTCTCGAGGTAATGCCCCTCCCCCTTCCTCGTCCCCGCTTACACGCGGACCCGTCCCTTTCCAGTTTTTCTAGCTTAACTAACGCGTTCCGATCGTTGTGCTTCTTGTAAAAGGTCTGCAAAAATATAATGCTGTAATACATACCCGTGCATTCGCATGGAAACGTTTAACGGCAAATCAGTGCGCCCCTAATGCGCCCGACTCTAACTCGTCGGCCGACCCTTGGAACCCGCCTCCCGACAACACCTGAAATATTGCGCCAATCACGTGGAACGGAGCGTCTACGGATCTTACTCTACCGGAACCCTCTGTTCTAAATTCCTTTTTACTCTCTCGGCCAGGCCGTCCCCCGCTAACTACGCCGGAAGGTAAGGACTTTAACGTGCCCCCGGCACTTCAGTACGGCCGTGCGGCGCTTGGCGTCTTGCGCTCGTTAGGCGGTCGCGCCTCGATCGGGACCGATCGAGCTGAGATCGGACAGAGATTATTCGCTACATCGCTCCGCTGCCCCACGTCTCGGGTATGATCCTTACATCGACGGACAGCATGTTCTCCTTCTTCTCTTGCATACCCATAGTCATGGGTATCGACTTGACGTCCTCTGGGAATTTTGTTTTACAGCGCAGACACCGGTTGAAGTCGAGCGAACTGATGCCGCAGTGTGAGCAGACGGCGAGCATTCCCTCGATGTATATAGGCTCCTAGTTCCACACAAAATGTGTTGTAGGTTCTATTACCACTGCATTAGCCGATTACTTTTATATACACCGTATCTACGCCCTGGGCGTACGCACGCACGCACGCACGCACGCACGCACGCGCGCACATACGTACGCCCATGTCGTACGTATACGTCGGGTACGTATGCGCGGGCGTGTGCGCCGCCCTTATTCTTATCTAGAGAGATATCGCAACTCGCATCGTTTTGTACGTTGTCGAGTCGGTCGTCTTCGTATCCTCTCTCTCCGATGAGACCGTCGAGAGAAAAGATTCCAGTGCCTAGATCGTACCTTCCCTTAAGCCCTCTACCCGATCTTTCTACGCAATGCATCGGACATTGATCCTAGCTCCTAGACTTTATCCAAAAATCAAAGATTCGCGTCTCTGTCTGGCCTAACGCTACGCGAACGGTACGTGTATCTCCTAACGCACAGAGTAGATTCATAGAATATCGGCGGTCTGAAGGAACGTATTTGTCGTTGCCGCTTCGTCGAAATATTTCCCCCGACACGACCGATCGAGCTTACCTCGTTTTGTTGCGAAGGATTACTATTCTCGTCCGGCGAACTGAAATGTTCCATACGTTGGCATTAGTGTTTCGGCGCTCTCTCGCGAGTAGCCTTTGGTAAAGCGACGGAGGATCGTCTAGACGCGTCAGAATATCGTCCGGCCAGCACGCCGATCTTACCTGATGGGATGCGAGACATTATCAAAGTTGGTGCTTAGATTGTTCTGGGAGGAATTCCCGTCGACGGATTCGCAAATTTCGTGCGCAGCCATCAACGTGCCCGGGCCAGCTTCCACGATATAATTTATTCCTAAGGCAGGATCGGAGACCAGGGATACGATGGTCTCTCCGCAAAATGTTATGTTCACCTAGAAACACACGTCCGCGTGTTTATGATATCCGGGACGCGCCCGCCCTGGTCTTACAAGCTGTACGGTGTGTCACCGAGGATCGGGGCGAGGAAGGCGCGTTTGGAAATGGGCGGACATCGAAGCTGAGGCCGATTGGCGATTAATATGCACCTGCTCTAATAAGTCTTGTACGGTACAGTCCTCGTTCGGGATGTCGAAGGTGATTAGTCTTTGCTGGCCGTTGGACAGCATGACCAACATCTTCGCCGTGTTTCCTTGAATTTGTTGCTGCACTATCGTATGGGCCGGGTTGTCGATGATCTTTTGAAGATAGGCGATACTTTCGCTCGCGCTTTCCGAATCGGCCTGCAGCGGGGATCGTTGCTGGTTGGTATGGGCCTTCTCTTGATTCAAATAATCCGGCGACTCTACGTCCAAGCCACCTTGCGAGGCGAGCGGCGGCGAGAGGGGTGAGTCCGGTATAGGTTGGCTGGCTGTCTGCTGTTGCTGTTGCTGCTTCTGCGATTGCTGTCTGGCATGCGCCTGCACGCCGCCCGCGTTTGCTTGTTGCTGCCTCTGTACATTACCAGATGCGCGCTGCTCATTTTGCATTTGTCTCTGTCCTTGCAGCTGCTTCAATTTCGCTTGCTTTATGCGCTCGCTCAAGTGTTCCATTTCTGGTTGTTGCAGTCTCAGAAGATTTTTTGACATCGGCGATGGAGTCACGGCGCGAGGATCGGGCGTATCTGAAGTAGATTTACGAACCTGTGCAGGAATTTCTGTCACATTCTGGCCATGAAAACTGACTGCCTTAGTACGGAATGAGGGTGCGCTCGATCTGGCGCCGGAGACATCAGAATTCTGTACCCGCGTTTCTACCGAATTCTTCGCCACGTTTACTCCATCGGGGCTGATGGCCGAAGACCCGCTCTGAATACTGTTCGTCAATTGTCGATTTCTATTTTGATATAATCTAAGAGGCTTTCTCTTCGTGGGCCCACCGCTGTATGGCTGTGTCTCCGTCTGACCTTGGAAGGATGGCTAAAGAGGAATGCGATATCGTCGAGTGATATAACGTTCGTGGAAAGTCTCCGACGCGGATAAAAAAAATTTAATATCTTTCGGGAAGAACTACCTGTAACCCGGTATTATTCGATATCTGATTTCTAGCTAAAGTAGGGCTCGAGCTTTTCTCCGGTATTAATGTATTCTGCTTGGGAACTGCGTCTAAATTAATACTATTCTCTTGCATTTTTATCCATTGTATTTGCTGCCCTTCATTATTGCGGTCGATGGACGCTTTGGAGCCTGCAAATGTTTCAAGAAGCAAACGCTGTGATCTCTTCCTGGCGATAAAGAAAGAAATGTCCTGTGTGCATATACATCTCCGTACTTACCCCTATTATCCACGATGTTCACAAGATTTTCGCACGGAGCATGCACGGCCACCGTACTAGCCTTTGCTAGATCGTGTGGGCCGGCTAACTCGTTTGTTTTGATTATAAAAACGTTTTGTCTGAAAATGAAACGGGCATTATCACGGTTGCAATGGTCCAGGAAAAATTGCTATTCTACATGCATGATCAAGCGAAAGAAAAAACTCGCTGCGGAATAGATATTGTACTCTGCTCTTTGATTCCTCATTAAATAAGCCCGCCTCTTCTCGAGGCTACCCGCGCATACACGCCAAAAGTTGGATGCGGCGACATTAAAAAAAAGTGTCCATGAGATACACTGCGCTTTCTGCTTAGAAAATTGATTTAACGCGTAAGCTCGGCCTTTTAATTCTAGAGAAAAAATAGCTCCCTCAAAACCAAACTTAATATCTTCGGGCACAAAATACTTTATCCGTATATGACTCTAATATAGAAAAACTCTTAGTCTCGTTAAATGGAATCTTATATATTCGCTATGCAATGTCCGGACACAGTACAAACATATGCAGACTCTTCCATTGTACAACACTGAGCGCAATTAATATTTGTAATGCCTGCAATTTCAATGCCCTGCCAAACCAAACTATTCTCTAAAGTATAACTCGACTGGCGTACACGAGAGAAACCATGGTCGTTTCTCTTTATTCCGCTTTAGAGAAAGAACTTTAGCCGTACAAGAGGTAAAGACAATGAGGTAGAGAGGGTGCATTGGTATATTCTACAACGCCTACTCCGTGTGATAAATTAAATAATATTGTTTTACCATGTACGTGGCAATACAATCTGTAGGATGAAAGAACTTTAGTGGAAAAAAATTAGGGCATATGTAAGAAAGGCACGTATAATGATACGATCTTGTCCAGTAATGTATGATAATAAATCAATCCTTATGCTTACACAGTCGAAATGTATTTGTGTAGGATACAAAGTTTGAACGTGTATAAAAATAACATTTTTACGCTCGTTATACAAACCAAGTGCAAAATATTATATTTCTGCCAACATTTATTTTATAACATTATGGGGAACATTTCGTAAATACAAATTCAAAGGCGGAAAGTTATCTAAAAGCTACTTTCAATTTGCTTCTCATCGCATGATCCAGTCAAGTGCTGATGTACGGGTAATTTGCCCAGAATTTGGTACGCTCCCATAAGGAAGGCATTGGATATAAATGTAGAATGATTCCGAAGTTCAACCCTTTCTTTGAGGCACACGAGTACAGTAAACTTTACCATCGTCTTGCAGAATACGAATACTTTCTGCACTTGAGATCGAAATCTACAGGATCATAAATTTTGCATCTGTCTAATGTGCAGTCTAATTCAAATAGTAGAAGACTACTTTAAGAAGTATTCAATCGCTTCAGAATTCTGATGATATACTTAATAAATACGCATTGCCTATGTAAAAGATTACTTGCTCTTCACGCAAGCCACGCTCTTAGATGCTCTTTATTTGGATCATAATGATGTACTTAACAATTCCCGCAACCATCGATAAGTTCATCCCTAAGGAATCCGGATCAGAACTCCTCTTTGTTCAAAGGTGGAGCGTGTAGATACAGAGAAGTTGTTATAATAAAAAAAAATAATGGACTTTGAAGAAAATACCTTTTACAAAGTAAATAGTCATAACCAGCACCACATACCAACACCCCCCTCATTTTCCTCACAGTATATAACAATTATGGATCGTAATGCGTGAAAATCTTGGAGTATACCAATGTATGTATGCAAATAACAGAAAGCGTAAAATTATGGCTTTTCTAATCTGAATACTTGGACAGTTAATATACATGCGCATAAATTACCCTTGTTCCAATTGCGTTGTAGCGATTTGATTGCCTAAATTAATTGTTTGTTGCGAACATATTGCTTGCCCACTGTTTTCTGGTGCAGCAGTATATGCCAAGAATTGCTGAGAACCATTACCGCCACTATTTATATCTTCGACAACTAATTGAACGCTTTGCCCGTCTATGGAGCATATTCTCTGCACTTCTTCCAGGGTTAAAGTACCGCTGGCGTTGGTCACAAAATTATAATACTGTGCCATATTATTTCAGACTCAACTGCTCACAAACGTGATTTTTTTCTCAACCAAGGAAGTTTGATAATGTATTTCCGTTACTACATCAGATTACATCAGTCCATCGATATCGTGTCTGTGGAACGACGTACTAGTATCTGCACGATACAACCTAGTAAAAATAATGCAAAGTTACTCGCGATTTCTAAAACCTACTTACACAATTGGATAGAGTATCTGGAAGGCGCACAAAGCATCGGAGAGATAAACTGAATAACGTATCACCAAATTCATAAGGTATAAGAGGTGAGTACAGAAATAGTATAAAGTACAACTCGTATTGAGTAGGATGTCAGTTGGTTTTCTAAGAAATATATCTCACAAGTTGGGATATTTAATCGTCTCGCGATACATATAGCGATGCACAAGTAGGAAAATCATGGTAGGCGACGTGAAATTTGAAATCCATTTCGTCTTGCAACGTTCCTCCCAATTGCACATTATATCCAGCATAATTTCTTCCACTCGCGACAAGAAGCGTACTTGCTATATTTAAGTTATACACGTGTTTGATTCCTACTTGACTGTACTCCGATATGAATTGCACAGCGATACTCTAATATTAATTTATTTAGCATGTATGTAAACACACATACACATATGTAAGGCCAAAAGAAAGATCTTTACTTCTTAAGTAGTCTCCCAAACAAAGTATGTCATCTTCTGTGACTCCGTTATGTTTATCTCGTGTAAGAGTAAAACCTGATTAAACATAAGAAGCATTCGATTTAGAGGTATGCCTTAAGACCCGAGAAAGACAATCGTACAACATGTGCTTCAAAGACTAGCTTTGTAAACTTTTGGCAAAGAACTAGAGAAGTGATCCGATCTTTGGTTTATTACTTTATCCTTTAGATTTACTTTTCAGAAGGCATTCATACCGTCAGTTACGTTCCAATATAAGGTATATAGTACGTATCTTGGTACGAATAACACAACACCGTGAACTGGAATAAAAATATTATTCTGACACGTTCATAAATAAAGGGAAGCGTCTCTTCCGCATTTGACGGAGAAAAACTCAGCAATATTTTTTATGAAACACTGCGTCCGCGCCATCCTGAGTTCCTATAGCGCTGGATAGAAAATATTAGCGCATCCACGAATGCAAGATACATTGGAAGAAAATACGAACTTCATGGAATATCAAAAGTTTTTGCAAGTGTAGCGCGTTTCCTGGAATCCTAATAAATAACTAAAGAAGCTCCGAGTATAATTTAGCCGATGTACAATCGTTTGTTCCGAAATCACGTCCAGTATCTTGAAATACGCGAGACGTGATTTCAATTAGAGAAATTGTAATGGACACAGGTGTCAATATTCCGGGAGTGAAAAGGAGTACGAAAGTACGTAAAATAATATCGTAAATGTGAAAAACGTTCGAACGCTGTTTGCTCATAACCTAAAACACAAAGGAAAGATGGAAATCGATCTTTGTATCGCGCATGTAATAGGACACTAAGCGTCGAAGGCTCAAGATAAGAATTGACAGCGTGAAGGACACGCGCCGATTGCAAAAACACATGCAGGATCCGAAGACAGGGCTATGCGGGGACGAGTAGAGAAAAACCATCCTCCTCGGATAATGCCATAACCTTACTCCGAAATCAAGAATAAAATCGTCGAATATCGTAGCAAAGAGACAAAATGAAGGTCGACATTATTATCTGCGGTAAAGCGACCTTACTGACAATTCCATGTGAAAAACATACGAAATTGCCGACTTGAGTGCAAACCTTCGTCCACGCACGCATTAAACGTTTTTTTCTAAACTGACAACCGTTATACTTACGGTCTCCGACACGAGGTAATCGAATTGTAGAATTCTAGATGCGGAAGTGCCGATAACTCCGCGGTTTCTTACTAAATTATTTCGTTATGATACGCCTAAGTAAATAACAACTGCACTTCGCCATTTTACGTGTTCGTTTGCGCGAAGGAATCGCAAAGCAACCGACGGTTGCCGCAAAAGATTACGCCACTGCGTCACCGAGTCCGAGTTTCCGGCTCCGGTCCTTCCCTATTGGGCGCGCCAAATTCAGAACGTCCAATCTGTCCCTCGATTTTCCCTTTTGCAAAGCCCATCCTATCCCTTACGTACCTATGAGAGAATTGGCACGTTCAAGTAAATCCGCATATGGGGGGAAAGGACTGCGAAATAACGCAAAAAGTGGAGCGTACTCAAGAAAAACGCGCCATTCCACAACACTTCGGGGGCTGCTTTTTGGACGTTAACTCTTTCGGAAAGGCACGCCGGTGTTTATCAAAGTTCGACCAAATGTGCCCCTTCTCTCCCCCCCCCCCCCCATTTTCCTTATTTCCTGTTGATATTTGTGGGTGTTTGAAGGCCAGTCAAATAGGAGGTTATACTTTTTTTTATTTATAGAGTTTTGTTGACGAATCTACGATAATGTACAAACATTTTCGTATGTAGTATACTGCGCCACGGATTCCAGAACATTGTACTGGTTATTCGCCGGTATATATCAACCACCTGCTTCGTGTTTCCCGACCAACCCGTATTTTGTATTTGCGATATTCTCATTAAGCAGAGGAATTATCCTTTGAGCACTGTGCCGTAGGGTATAAAAACCAAATGGAAAAAAGCAGTCGACCCAAGAAGTAAACCTACTATCGCTATTTATGATTGGTAGCTGACTTCTCATGTTACTTTCTATTATGGTATAACAATAAGCCAATTGATAGGTACGTGTAATATCTGCAAAGTTATGTACGATTTCTGGCTGGCATGCCTTCAGTGGATTCAGTCTCGACGATACAATTTTCGTCAAATCTAACTCTTGTAAGGACAGCATGTCTGGAAAAAAAGAATAGGAAAAGGCAGGATATTAGTTGCGAGTAATTATATACGTGCTCAAAAAGCGTGTATACTCTTGCAAATAAAATGCGTACTGCTCTTCGAATCTATAAAATCCTTGTGCCTCTTGATGATTAAAAAAAAGAGCGCCTGACAAACAGAGTAAAATACACAATTTTCCTTTGCTTCCACATCCATGTTATTCACACTATCCTGCGTTGCGATATAGCTATGTATCCACTTTGCCATTTTGGACTGCATCACTTTTACAAGCCTGAAAGCACAAGGATACCTCGCAGAGTTTCTATGGCTCGGAGGGAGGCAGCAGAAACGAGCGAAACAAAGCAATTACCCAGATGGGACAAAGGCTGCACTGGCAAGGAAACTCGCAATATAAAATACGGACGATTGTCGCATAATAGAAGGTACATTTGGGTCGCACACCTTACGCCATAACCAATCTGTGAAACCTTCGGCAAAGGCTGTTTTAAAACTACACACATAAAACATGATATATTGCACGTATTGACTCGCGTGCGTCGGTAATATGACTGTCTCAAACGCTTGCAAGATATCTAGGTAAACACGCTTTAAGGACTCCACTTGTAAAACTCCATTTGTGAAACAGGAATCATGTATATATTCCAAAATCAGTTCCATGCATACATCTAACGTATGTGCCATTGGGTGCATCATGTTTGTATCGCCAGTGGATTTGTCTACGGAGGATACGCTCTCCGAGTCCAATGCAATGTCGCATTCGCTGTCGTCCATTAGATCCTCCTCATCATCATTGTCCGATTGTACCCGTGGTATATTTACGTCCAGTACCATTAACCTAACATTGGAATTAATATTTCTTTTCTTCGTTATCAAATTCATCTTCCAATAATTTTGCTTTAATCGAGTATATTACCTATTAATTATCAAAGATAAGATATCCAATCGAAGTTGAGGTGCGTATTCCAATATTTGAAGCGACGCGTGGATGTACATTTCATGAGCATGAGATGTGTGAATAATGTAAGGAAATCTAGATATAAGCGACTGCAATAGCAGTTTACTCGACCTAAAAGAGCAATACTTTTTAGACACCGAATTAATGTGCAAATCGATACTATGGTGTACGCTAGACATTTATGCGGTTTGCTAATAAATAACCCTTACATGGGTACAATGTTCAAAACTTTTCGTAAGACATCGTGCACATGGTTTAGCGTCGTTACTTCTGCCTCTGTACGTTCTCCGTTCTTCCATTCCTTGTTCTCTTCTTCCACTAAGAAAAATAGGAGAGTCGTCAACGAAATGAAGATACGTCGGCACACGAGCCCCACGCGATACCGTTCGACGAGCTATACCTGGCTTAAATCGTTGGACTAAACTGTCTATTACAAACTTGGCATGATAAATCTGCATGCAGATCAGGTCTTCCAAAAATGCTTTGTAAGCGGACGCTACTTCCACACTTCTGTTCGTCCATGGAATTTGTAACAGTGCTTCGATAAGTAGCTTATGCACAGGACCAAGTAAGGATACGCACTGCCTTATATCCGTTAAAAATTCTAACAAATCTTTATCCTAATGAGCAGGGCATCATGGGTGAGCGAAACGAAAAAACATCAAGACTAAAGCTATGATTTCTGGCACAGAAGAAGCCAGGGCGTAAAATAAAATTCGTGTACCTTGATGTGAGATTGCCGCAGAATCCATATTAAATCCTCGTAATCCTTAACTCCGTTCCCGATTTCGAAATTATATATGACATTCTGAAGATTTTTTGGAAGTTCAAAGCACACCCTGTTACTTTGACGGATAAGCTGCGATCTCGCACCGGGAGCTTTCAAAATTGAAGATACGCTGCTTACTCGCGATGAGACGACGGACATCTCCTCAAATTGAAACAAAGATCGCAGGATTTTTTTCAACGATAAATTTACAACTATTTGTGAGATAGAATGTGAAAGAACGAGGTAGCAAATCTGTCGCTGATATGCGTTTACTGTCAAGTGCGCAATGCAACCGGAACCTAATGTCAATGGTGCCTCGGCAGTGATAGGTTATGACAGATCGAGAGCTAAAAATTTACGGAAGCTTACCTCGATGTTCACGCTTTTCACTACCGAAATATCTGTACCTTTTTTGTAGTAACAATAATAGCGACTAGCGTATCAATTTACATTTTGAGGTTGTGCAGCTGCAAAATTGTCGCACGGAAGACAGTGTCGCACGTGCACGCGCAAGCCGCATGTCTTTTGGAACGAGGCTCAATGCCGCGGATATCGATACGTCAGTCGTCGACTTTTCTCGTATCCACCGCCACTATACGTTCCTCCGAAAATGCCCCTGTTCAAACGATGCACTGTGCGATCATTATCGTATCCTTTGATTATTCATAGTAAAATAATAGTTTCAACGATACAAGGAAGGCGGCTTTCGACTGTAATTCGTCTTGCGCTTCTCGCGGTACTCATGCTGATCCCCCGACGATCCTCGGCTCATATACAGAGCTTTTTTCTTTAACTTTCTATACCCGAATATTATCCTATCCAAAGGAACGTAGATCATCGAGCTTTGTTGGTCTATAAATTTTAAGTATATTTCGGCTATGGCTCTCGTAGATTTCATTCGACCGATTAATACATCTATGTCTTCAGCAAGCCGTGTAGAGCGAATACTTCTATTCAACAGTCATTATTTCTTTCCATTGCTCTTTACGCAATAACCGTGTTTTCAAAGAAAATCCTACAAAGTATTGAAAGTTTTATTTATATAACAAAGACTCATCGAGTGTGAGCGAGATACATTGCGAGCGACAGAGGCGCTGTAAGGGCGAACGAGATACATTGGGATGTCGGAAAGGAAGAGAGATTAGCGCGGGCGCTCGCTGATCATGCTACGGCACTATTCGATCAGCGCAGACTCGTTCTCCGGAGCTTTTCCATTTCTCCACCCGAGGCCCCCAAAGTCAATTGGAGTTTACCGGTTAAATTTCCACCCTTAAACTTCCACCCTTTCTTTTTTCTTCCTTTCCTTTCCTCTCGAGGCCCAAAAAGGTCACTCCTCCCATTGCGAATCATCAAGGATCAAAGTAGAAGGGTAAATCGCTTTGCTGCTCCAACAACGCGCCAATCGTTTTTTCGATGGTATCCGGAAAATGATCGAGCAACATACGCGGCATTACGGAAAGTCCCATGAATTCCTCGGGTTGCGCCCATCGCATCTCGTATCTTTTTTCTTTCTTTCCGTGTCCCTTGCTGCAAAGAGAGGAAATTCAGGCTAATGACCGTTCCGATCGACGCTGTAATAATAATAATCATAAGAGAGGAGAGAATAGCAAGGGGTTTGAGCTGAAAGTGTATGTACGACCGACGTATGGTTAAGTAGCGAGTATGGGATTAAGGAGAAAAAAACCTTTTCGCCCCCTGTTGCGGGGCCTTGCATCTGGCTATATGAAGTATCCGGCCGGCGGTAAAGAGTTTCACTTTGGAGTATCTTCTTCTGGCAATGTCTCTCTCGTGCGCCCCGTTACCCTGCAAGGGGAGCGAAGAAAATCAATCCCGCCTGTGCCTCTCGTCGAGAGGAGACACGGAACTCGAGTCAAAGCACCCTCCTTCGGGCCGTCGTGCAATCGGCAGAGATACCGAGATGCATAGTGGATGCATAGTTACCGACTTGCCGCGGGAGCTCGATTCAACCAACAATGGTAACTGCCCGGGGATGCTGCTTATTATATTGTAATTCTCCCAGGCCTTATTAAGGTCTCTCTCGGGGACTCCAAAGAGGGCGTATCCGAGTCCGTTGAGGACCACTCTGTACTGAAAATCGGTACGGTGCTTTTCTCAGTAGGATTCTTTGTCGTTCCGCGGAGTAGCGGCGGGTGCTCGATGCGAGAGCGTACCTTGGGCAGACGGCAGGCACGCAGCGTCATTAGTAAGGATGTTCGCAAGTTTTCAATGCTGTCTACGCCCAGCCTCATGACCAGATCGTCGCCGACGCCTATCGTCAGGACGAATTCTTCCGTCACCCTGGCGGCCTCGCGGCTCAGTAGACCGGCTGTGTGCAGAATCTTCATCAGCGCTCCTTCCCTCATTGTCCCTCCTGCCCTCATTACCAATACTATTCGCGACGCAACGCTCGTGCCATTCGAACGCATTATCCACATACTTTACGCACGCCTGCACCGACCTCACTCCTCGTATTATCAAACGACCCGTTTCGTATCCAACGACTGTCCGTCCACTTGGACGCAAAGATGGATTAGCCGTGCCCCTCGCTTACCTGGCGTGGCAAAGGCGTAAACCCGTAGATTTGGATAGCTAGGACGAAGCAGCAAGCCCAGGAGAATGCCCGTACCGGCACCTAAGCTGTGACCTGGAACACAGTTTTCGCAGCTTCGAAACGTGGAATTTGGTAGAAGGACGAAGGCATGCCGCCAACCGCGTTGCGTCCCACGGGCTACTCGCTTCTATTTTCCCCCTTTCGATCGAACGGTACCACCTCACCGGCCTTTCCCCGTTTACCTGTGATCGTTAATCGATACTGCGGATACTCGGTAAAAGCGCGTTCTAGGACCTTGTAATGATGCAGCTGCTTTCCGATAAACCTTGCGCAAGCTATCATGCCCTTGTGTGCCTGCAACATAGACCAAAGTCGGGACTTGGATCGAGATCGCCCTTCCACGTGATCTCCCATTGCTACGAATGATTTTCAATGGCCTGGAACCGATCGAGTCTGATACTCGTTTTCGGCGATCGGCGAAGAAACGTATGATGGACCGTCAATTACCATACTCCCCTCTGGAAGAGCGTCGCATCGAAAGGTCTCCGCGGCGGCGGCTATGTCCGTGATCAAGTCTCGTAAGGACAAAGAGCCGCGTACGATTATAACTATGCTCGATGTCTTGTGATGTGCGACCACGCAGAATGGTACCTGTAATGGTAGATTTTACGAATCGCGGATCGGGCAAGGATGCGATCGATTTACCAACCTCGCACAAATGATTCCTAAAGGACGCAAATAGGATGTCGTCGTCGGTCAGCTCGGACAGGTATTTCACTCCGGAGTGGTAGCAAAGGCAACAGTTGTCTCCCAGGGTGATGTTACGTTTTCTCCTACCACATACGCGTTACATACCGCCTTTACAAGGAGCATTTTGCAACGAACATTGCTCGTAATCGGGATAGAATGGGTTACCGTCGATTAATAACGAAGAATCTAAAGTCTCGTTTCGGAGGTTACATCGAGAATCGCGAGGAACATGCATAAGCATACGGAAGACGTATTGCGAGGTTTCGCCTTACCGAAAGCACGCGCAACACGACATTCCTCTTATTAAGCGAAAGCATCCGGTGCAGGCGTGTTGGTAAACGACAAAGAGCCATCCGTAGGATGCGATCGACAACCGTATGTAATGATGGGCATCTTCCAGAGACATCCAAGTGGGTGTATTGGCGAAGATGATGCCGCAATCTGTCTGGCACAAAGCAGTCGCGGTGGTTGTAGGTGATGCTTCGCTGGTAGAATCTTAGGTATAACTCTTGGCAAAACAGCCGGATATTTTCCGATATTAAGCTACGCGGCAAGTATGTCGCCCAACCAGGATAGTGCGTGCACGAGGTTTTTTTCCCATTCGATCGATTTGCTCTCGACGTTAAAAGCCTTGGGCGGAAAAACAATACCCGCGGGGAGGGGAGCGAAGGCAAGGGGTGAGGGAGGGCGGCGGCGGGCGGGGGGGGGGCAAACGGTCTTCGCGCCGGTTATACATTTGCATTATGAATCCCATTACGTACCAGAGGTGTATGTCGATGGCCCGATGAGATTCAACCTTCGTAATTCGTGGATCTCTCGTTTCTGCCGAACTCGCAAGAGGATGGAGCCCGCCACGATGTCGGACGGGACTAAGTCGGTCCCGCGAAATAAGGCGCTGAGCAGAGCTGAACAATATACCCACGTTACTTCCATCGGACGGGTCGCGCTGCTCGCAAATTCTCTTTATGCCGCGATCTTTCGCGCGCGAAAAATGATCTTTAAAGCGAGGATCGTGAGTCGTCGGCGGTATGCTAAGGCGATCGGCCTGTCGACGACGATCGGAGCCGCACGCGTGGCTTTGCCTTCCCGAAAGTGTCGCGCTCGTCAAAAAAGGCCTGCCAGGCTGGGGGAGGTGAGGGTGAGGTCGAGGGTGAGGGCAAGGATGAGGGTGGGCAAGAGGGAGGAGCGCTTTTGCGTCCGTAAATGTCCGGAGCTGCTACGCTCCGAGGCATGCTAAATCGGAGGAGAGATCGGCGCTCCGGCGTAGAAGGTGGCAGGGCCTTTTTCGGGCCAGCCGTACCTATGTCTCACCAGCGACATGTTGAAAAGTCTCGTCGGCGCTCTCGTCCTTTCGCATCCACCAAAGAAATTTGAATCTGCGGAGCCAAATGCTGGAAACCTTGCCGTGCTCCGCCGAGCTCTCGAGCTGCTGGTCGCCCAGCGAGCCTAACGGGTCGAAGACCAAAGCCAGGCCGAAGATGGTCAGGCCGATGAGAATCCAGTCGAAAAAGACCAGAGCTTGCACGACCGTGATGGTATAATGCTCGTGGTCGCACGCGACGCTGCGACCGGATATCCACAGGCTACCCAGGACGTTCCAACAGATCTCGGGCAGCAGCAACAGAACTCTGTACGGGCGTAAACTGATTTACCGGGGTATCCAGCCAAGTATAGCAGAGTTTCGAATAAAAACGTCTTTCGCTTTTGGCCCTTGCCGGCCAGCGCAACGCCGGTCCCCCTTCAAGGGTCGTGGCTCGCTCGTCAACGAGCGGAACGAGCGGAGGGCGAGCGTTGAGGAATACCGACTCGGAGCTCGATGCCTCGCTCGTACCGATCGCATCGTCGAAGAAGGTTCGAGTAGTGCGATCGTCGAACGAAAAAACCTCGCTCACTCACTTGATCGTGAGAAGCGGCTCCACGTATCGTCGAGCATGCGTGTCCATGATCGATCCTTTCGCACTGTGTCTCACTATAAGGAGTAGGAAGAACATCGTTATCCCGAGGATCAGTGCCTCCCCCAAAAGGTACGCGCGCACCAACTCGCCCCCATGATGGCAGTTCCACGTGCTTTTGTAGTATCTAGCGCAGGCAACTCCGATCAGAATAAACCTAGGACAGTCGTTTGTGAACGTATTATCGCACGCTCTTCGGCTTTCGAGGATTTCCATAACGATCGGTCGGCGAAAAGAATAGAGTTTTTTCTAAATGGACTGGGAGGATCGTTCGCCATTCGAGCGAGCGTGACAAATGCAATGCTAAATTCATGCATATGTACGCGCGCCGATCGGACGTGCGCGTAACGCGCGAAAAGCGCGATAATAACGCATCGGTTCGCGCGTCTTCCGCTGCGTGTCCGAACGAAAGAAGACCGGGCTGGAATGACCGGGAGAGCGTGGAACGGGAAGCGCGTAGGACGCGTCAGTGGAGAAAGCCCTTGGGGATAGTTCTCTCCGGGTGTTGGGGAGAGTTCTCCTCGGCAATTACTTACCAAACGACGCGAATGAAGATTTCGAAGAATCCGGGGTATACGAGATCATCGGTGGCGGCCAGCCACTTTCTGCCGAAAAGTTTTAAGGCGGGCATATCCCTGCAAATAAGCGTGCTTGACAGCCTACTCTCCAAGGGCCATCGCGGCCTCCTGTCGTATTGGCAGGGCGCGTACGGGTTCGCGTCGCGATGGATGCGATTCGATACGCCACGCAACTCGTCCGGGCAGGGTCTTCGAGGCGCGATACCCACCGGTCGCACGGTATTGCGGAACGTCACTCTCCATGGACGTAAATATCCTGGAGATTCGGATACCGGCGAACCTCTACCATCACACGCGCCGCGTATCTCCCCGGTTAAGCGCGCCGGAGCAGAGAAAGCGCCGAGAGAAAGTCCTCGTTCATCTTAGGCACATGTGCGTAGAGCGACGTAACGTTTACACCGGCTGGTTAGCCCACTTTTGGGGATTCGCCGCAAAGACTGGACGCTGCTCGTCGAGGCATCGCGACGTGCAGGCCGATTTGGAACTTGGCCGGACTTTGCGCTCGGCGAGCCCCGAGGAGGAAAAGGAGGAAGACGCTCGGAGAAACGTCCGGCAGGTCGCGCATCCGCGCTCCGGCCAAAAGAATATAGCATTGTCGCGGCTCAAAATGGACACGATCCCACGGATGGCCGGGATCGGCCGGACGGTAGGAACTCGCGTAGAATACTCTCGCGCTCGGCCGGCCGGTTGGGCGCGATTCCGCAATCGCGGAGGGCCGGCGACGTTGGTCGATGGTTTCGAACGGCGTAAATCGCGGACGCGAGCGCGCCGAGCGGAGAGGCTCGGAGAGGATCGGCGACACCGAGTTTACCTGTCTGTCCGAGCACGTCCTCCGACAAGGGTGCGGGCTTGGGCGCAGCTCGCAAGGATGGCAGCCGCGCAGAGGCACTCTCCCTCGATCCAGCTACCCGTCTCCCGCGACGGAATGCCGGCCTCGGCCGAGCTCCGCTTTCGGCGGCGCGAAGCGGAAGGAGCCAGCGAGCGCCGCGCGCTCGAACGAGGGGCCAATCGGCGAGGCCCGCACGGCCGCGAGCGTCACTCGCGTACGCGGCTGGGCCTCTCGCGCTCGGCCCGGCTCGCCAAAGCGCCAAAGCGCCAAAGCGCCAAAGCGCCCCGGAGGAAATTCGGCCGGACGAGAGAGCGGGCGCGTGGCGTGCGAGAGAATCGGCCGGTGGAGGGACACTGCATCGGCGGCCGAGGCGCGTCCCAGAGCGGCCGGCCTCGCCACGGCCCGCGGCCGCTGCTCGGGGCCCGCGAGCCGGTTAGCCGCGACTGGGCCGCGCTCCGCCGGGACTTTCCCTCCGCTCCGCGTTGGCCCGCGGACGCGGGGCCCGCTGCCGACGAAAAATCGAGCAAACCTTCGAGGGATCGGCGGCCGCGACCGCGACCGCGAGAGCGCCGAGGAGCCGCTCCGGCTCTGGAAGGGGCACTCGCGGCCCACTACCGGCCGCCACCTTCCCGCCGGCTCGCCGCGCACCGACGGACCTTCGAAGCGAGCTTCGAAGCGTCGAGACGCTCTCGCTCGACCGTCTCGCGATACAGCCCCGCGGGCGGCTCTTCCTCTCGCGCTTCCTCTCGCCCTCTCTCTCCCTCTCGACCCTCTTCGACCTCGCGCACCGGCGACCTCGACGACGTCGTTTCTGCGCTGGCCAAACGAGCGCCAGCGGGCGAGTCGCGCGTCGTCGTGGCCTACCTACGGCCGCTCGAGCGACGATACTCGGGTCGAGGCGCAAAGGTCTTCTCGCCCCGACGCGGCGAACGGCGAACGCTCCAAAGCGACGCCGCTCCTCGTCGGCGCGGAGGAAAGCCCGAGCCGACTCGATTCCTCGCGGAGGCGTCCGTGCCGCGAATGCTGCCCCCCTTCGAGGCCTCTTATCCGAATCTTCTCGCGAGAGCGGCCAAACGACGCGGACGCCCGTGGACGGGGCAAAGCGTCCGCCGATACTCGCCCGTCAACGAGCCCGCCTTATAAACGCTTGACGGCGGCGTGATTTGCCTTCGTGCACGACTTTGCACGCGAGCTCTCTCGGAGTTTCGAAATCGACTTCGTGCTTCTACGGAAACCGGTCCCAACCGCGTGGCCAAATAACCGCGAGGCAACGTTTCTCCGATCGAGCGAAAGAAAAGGGACGCGGCAAAGAGATCGATGGCCCGACGAGTCGTGCAGTTTCAAGTGCGGATCCTCCTCTTCGATAAGCGAGAGAGCCGCGGGAGACCAAAGTTTACGCGACCGCGGCCGACCGAGAGAGGCTCCCTCGAGTGCTTCCGATGCTGATTTACCGCCGGGGGACAAAAAACTCCCCCTTGCTCCTTAAAAATCCGAGTGGCCACTCGAAAGATTCTCCTGGATTTTGAGTTCGAAAGTCTCTCGGTTACCTTCGAAAAGCAGCCACGAATCGATCCGCGGCCGGTCCAGAGCACGGCCGATGGACGTAGGCTCTTCGAAAAGCGAAAGCAAGCGCGACATTGGTTCTTTGTTCCACGTTCGGTTTCGCGGCCGGAAAGTCGAGGGAAAGTGGTTATCCTCGAGGAGGAGGGGCGTCCTGCAGCGCGAAGGCAGTTTTTGGAGGAAAAGCAGCGAGGGGGATTCGCGCGCGCGTCAAAGGCGTTCGCCTCGAAAGCGGCCGGCAGTAGGGCTCGGGCGTAGAGCGAGGAAGGTCTTGGTTGGCTGGAGGAGAAGGAGGCAAAAAGTAGGAATCGGTAGTGAAGGGATTATGAGATCTCGGCGAGTCGTTTCGCCTGGCGGTGCCCGCCGATATTTGCCTCGAAACGGCGAGCCGGACTTTCTCTCGGCCATGCTCAACTCGCGGCCTCTTACGTACGCGGCCGCTCGCCTCGGCGGGAGAGGGAGGGCCGAGCACGTATCGCTCGCCTCTTCCTCGCTCGAATCCTCTCGACTCGAGCGCGACGAACGATCGACTCCATGCCCGATCGGTGGCTCGAATCGCCCGGTCGCACGGCCCCCGATCGAGCCTCCGATTAATACCCGCTCGGTGGAGAGTTGGCAAATTAGTCCGAGCAGGCCACCCGTGCGCAATTTCGCGGACGCAATCGCCGACTCGGGATGCAACGTCAACGTCACCGGCCGAATCGTGCGTCGCTGGAAACGCACGCCGCTCCTCGCTCCTTTCGTTCTCATCGGCGTTACGCGCAAATCCGCGGCCCGTCGCTCCACCAGGAGAGCCCGTTGCGCTTCGCGTCCGCGGAGCGCGTTGAAGACGGCCGTAACGAGGAAAAGCGGCCGACGCCGCTGAGGCCACTCGCGGCGCTTTTTTTTGTCTTCCTTCTGCCCAGGCACGTGTCGTCGTCTTACGCAACTTGGCGCGGACAATCTTCGCGTTTACGTTCCGCGATCGGAGCGCGAAGAATGTGCATTGTCAGCTACGATCGAACGGCATGATTCACCGCTCGCGAGGCAGAAAGTAAATCCGCGAAGAGTAGCGCGGTGCGCGATTCCCTTCCCCTCGCCGCCGATGCGCCCTGCGCGAGTGCGAGCGCGTCCGCTTCGCGGAGAAAGATTTCGGGCGGAGGGATCCGCGAGCGGACCAACGGTAGGAACGCGCGTCGCTTGCCGACCTACGCCGGGATTGGACGCGGAGCGAGGCACCGGTACGCTCGACGGAGCCGATCGCTCGCGTCGGATACGATCTTGGGGCACCGAGCAATCGCACGCGTCTCGCCAGGCGCTACGGCTCCAGGTGTCGCGTTAATTGTGCCGCGCCGCTCGGCTTACCGCCCGTCGATACCCGACGATCGTCCCCGATGTCCCCCTTTTCGGACTAATTCTAACAAAGCACCGCCGCGAGGCGCCTTCCCCTCCACGCGACGCTTTCGGAATTCTTCCAAACGGCTCGCTTTTATCCCTCTCCCTCCCCTGGCTTTCGATCGGACTAGGTGCAGCATCACCCGCCAGCTCGTCGCTACGACCGCCGATCCCTTCGCGGCTCTCGCCAATCTCGCCGATCTCGCTGTTCTCCGAACTCTGCCTCGTTAATGGCACCTTCGGCAGGTGGCGGCACGAGTTCTAACGGTCTCGCGATATGCCATTATCGTTACAAACTAGCGTAAAGTAAAGCCAGAGCGTGGAAAATGACGAGCCGCGGGATCGCGCGGGGCTTCGCGCTCCGGTAGAGCCTGGCGTACCCGCGCTCACGTCCGACACCTGGCCCTGGCATCTCGCGCCGAATAACGATGCTCCTTTCGTTGGCGTGCGTCGCCAAAGAAAGGGTCGGTCGACGAAGCAGGCTTTTGCGAGTCGCGCTCCACCCCGATTGCTGGGATTCACGAGGCGAATCTCGGCGAGTCTCGCCTTTACGCCGAGGCGCTCCGCGCGTCACGCACCCGCTTCTAACCGAGGAGGGTGCGTCGAGCTTTCTTCCGTAGTTCGATCTCCATCCGTAGTTTCGATCGTAGGAGATCCGTGGAATCGTCGCGAGCGATCCATCGGGAAGGTGCAAAGGCACCGTGGGGAGCGATACGAGCACTCGTTCTGTCGGAGGAAGAAACTCGGCGGAACATCCATCGGGGAACAGCCCTCGGCGGTCGAGCGAGGATCGGCGGGCGCTTTGCGAGGAAAGTCGGAGCACCGGCGTTAGGCGCGAGCGTCGAGCCAAGATGGAAAGGCTCGCTCTTAGTCGCGTCGAGGGTAGAAATGAATCGAGTATCGATTACGCAGGCGGTAGACGTAGTAAACACATGCAGTAGCCGCGGAACGACACGTGTGCACGCACGCGAGCGGGAAAGGGGCTAAGGAGCGGGACCGAGTGAAAGGGCAGGCCGGGGGTAGGATAGGGGCGAAACCAGAGGCGAAACCAGAGGCGAAAGGAAAGGGATGCATGGGGCGCGAGGGCGCGAGGGCGCGAGGACGCGGGGGCGCGGGGGCGCGGGCGAGGGGGCGAGAGTTGCGTGTCGTCGGGCCGGAGGGGGATAGGGAAGGACCGGTCTGCAAGAAGATTCTTCCAGCCGGAGGGTAGCGGAGGTTCGTGCAGGCCTGGGTAGGTGGTCGGGTCTGCGAAGGAGAGCCGCAGGAGGACGGCGGTGGATGGCGGCGAAGAAGGAGCGGGTGGCGGAGGGTGGCCAGGGGGCGACCAGGGGGCGACCAGGGGGTGGCCGGGGGGTGGCCAGGGGGGTGGCCAAGGGGGAGGGGGGGAGGGAGGGAGGGCCGCGGCGGGAGGGGGTCGGTTTAGACGGTGGTGGGAGTGGGCCGAGCTAAGACGCGTAATGACGCCCTGAATCAATATGTGAGGCACTGAGATATGCATACGAACCAAGACAACCGCACACCAACCAGCCACGGCTCCTCTGCCCGGCGTCGCGGCGTCCGCGCCGTGGCGCAAAAGGAGGGGAGAAATTAAAGACGAAGCAGGCACAAAAATAACGACCCACCGGCCGTACACCTCTCTCCCTCTCTCCCTCTCTCCCTTTGCCGCCCTCGCCCCCGGCCCCCTCCCCGCGCCGCCCCGCTCCCACCCTCCCGCCCTCTCCGCCGCCTCCCTCTTTCTTCGGCTAGCACCGTTCCCGAACCACCGTCTCCCTTTCTCTTTCTTTCCGTCCTTTAAGTTGGCCTCCCCTCTGTCCACCCCGCAGCCACCCTAGCCGCCGCCACACGGACGCACGGGCACACGGCCGCGCCACCTCCACCTCCAGCCTAGCGCCCGCCTCCGCCTCCGCCACCCGCCACCGCTTCAGCGCCGGAGATCCTCCGTCTTCCTTCGTCATTCTCCCTCGAAGACGTGACTGCACGGTCGAGATGAGACGGTAGACCGGAGGATACGGTGGTTGTTGGTGTGTAAAGAGAGAGAGAGAGGCGGAGGGGGGGGGTGAGACAGGGAGAGAGGGTGAGGCGGAGAGGAAGGGTGCCGCTGAGGGGGAGAGACGATCGGTCGGTAGATCGTTTCGATCGGGACAATGCTCCTGCCGCGGGGGGATCCTTCAAACGATCTCATCCCCGCACTCTTAATCCACCTTCCGCTATTATTCGCTTTGCGCCGTACAAAGAAATACAAATACCGAGGATATAATATCGCGGTATCGGGCGCGCAACGCGGGGGATCGGTTTTAACGGTATCGGGTAGCGCGGGCCCGAAACTCCTCTCGACGACCCTTTCGCCGGCCCGCCCTCTCCCTCGCCAAATCTGGAATCCCCGAAAGTTGGCGGGTAGCCGCAAGCCGGCGATCGCGAAGAACGCCAGCCGTATCCGTGTACGGAGAGCGCAACGACCGGCGACTTTCGACTCGACGCGAGATTCGGAGGAAGGTCGGCAAACGATTCGATTTCGTGGCCGTTCCGAGGGAAGCGTGTCCCGCACGATAATCAATGTCTCGGCGGCATCGGAAAAACGAGGCAGGAGCATGCGATATAGGCATAGACGCGTGCCCGCGATCAATTCTTTTCGATCCCGTGGCGCGGCTATTTTCGTTTGGTCCGCCTCGAAATCGCGGAGCTTTCCCCGCCGAGGCGCTCGGCCACCGAGGCCGCGCCTCGCCCGACCAAGTTTCACTACCGCCGTGCGTATCAACGTTAAACTTTGCCAAGGAGGCGCCTCTACCTCCTTCGTCCCTCGAAAGCGGCCGGCCCGACGAGCGAGCGCACCGACGTCCGCATCGCGCGCTTCTTTTCCTTCGCTTCCTTTCCCGTTCGAGGGAATCTTGGACTCTGGGCCAATAATTAGCCGAGGCTCGGCCGAGGCTCGGTCGCTCCGAGGCAGCGCAACGGCTTGGCTCCATCGCGTTTCACTCTAATTTCGGGTAATGTGCCTAGGAACGATTCAAAAAGAATCGGCCGAGGGGGCGGTAAGATTTACGAGTTTCATTTACATGTGACCTAATTCGTCTGGATGTAATCAATGGTCAGGACATACGAATCAGATTGAAACTCTGATTTGGTTAACTACACACGAAACGGTAATAACCCCTGCTAGACGAAATTTAATGTACAAGGGAGCGTATCGATCGCGGAACTCGAAAGTCAACGATCGTGTACCTTTTAAATATGCGTCACCCCGCGGTGCTCGCCAACGAGGTCGCCTTTCACCGTGAATCCCGTCGTTCGAATCCACCTTCGAGCTTCGGCGCTGCCAAAGCTCCTCGCCCTCCCTCGATTCTTTGATTCGGGATAACGCGCTTAACGCCTCGCGAATACCCCGAGCGCGGGGAGGACGCGAGGGCGCACCCTTCACGGGCCGTATCTCGTCGGCGTGCACGTAGCGGAAGCTTCGCCGAAGGCGAGAGCGGGCTCGATCGAGGATCGAAGCGCGGCTCGATCGGAAAGCCTGCTCGGGGAGAGCCATCCCTCGAGGCACGGCCGCCGCGCTGCCGAGGCTTTGCGCGACCCATCGGCGGGCGACCGAGGAAAGCGAAAGCGTTCGGTAGGTGGGCCAACTTTACGCGGCACAGGGCCGACAGCGCCTACATCCGAGGACGAAGGCGGCGAAGACGCGAGCGCTCGAGAGTTGGGTCGTTCGGTCCGGAGCAAGTTGCTCGGTAGCGTCGCGCGAGCGACGGCCGGGGAGATGCCGATTGTTGCCAAGGCGCGGCGCTCATCTTGGGCGCGTAATCAATATTAAAAGTCTAAAATGTCTCGCGTGTGTGGCGAGCTGGCCGCGTGTAAGGGTCGTGGCTCGACGTCGGGAGTTGGGTGAACTCGGGGCGACGTTGGTCGGAGGAAGAGGGTAGCGCGGCCCACGGCTCGCGGAAGAGCGAGAAGGAACGACGGAGCGGCGGGGCGGTGGAGGCGGTGGCGGTGGTGGTGGCGGCGGCGGCGGTGGCGATAGCGGTGGCGGTGGCGGTGGCGGCCCTGGTGGTAGTGCCGGTGGCGATGCCGGTGGTGGTGATGCCGGTGGTGTTGGCCGTGCTGCTGGCGCTGCTGGTGGTAGAGTTGCCGACGATGGTATTGGTGACGGTGGTGGTAGTGACGGTGGCGGCGGCGGCGGCGGCGGCGGCGGCGGCGGCAGCGGCGGTGGCGGCGGCAGCGACGGCGGCGGTGGTGGTGGTGGTGGTGGTGGTGGTGGTGGTGGTGCGAGTACGAAGAGGTGGAGGTTCTCATTAAGCAGCCCGGGCATCGCGCGTTGGGGGTTCAAATAAGAAGAAGAAGAAGCGTCGCTGGGAAGAAGAAGGGAGAAAAGGAGAAGAAAGCGGTAAGACTAAGGCACCGGGGAGGGCGGGTGTGGGGCGGTCGGGCGGTCGGGCGGTGGGTTGGCGAGGGAGGAGGCAGGGGAGGGCGGAGGGAGGTGGGGCGCCGAGGGAGCGAGCGGGAGGGCGGGAAGGGCGATAGAGAGCAAGGGGGTTGGGGAATTATCAGGGCTCGCGCTTCTCGCGAAGGGTTGGGGGCACCGGCAGGCAATATGGCCGCTACTGATGAGCGATGCTCGTAACCCTTACCGCCAGCCATCCCTGACAGATACGTCGGTCGGTCGGATCTCTTAACGCACTTCGGAATTATGCCTGGCACGAGCCCTCTTTATCTTCGTCGGCCTCGCTGTCCTTCCGCGTTCCCCCGCGGCCCTGCAGCGATCGCAGGGGGACGCTCGATCGCGCCGCGGAAGGGATTTTCTTTCGATCCGCCGGTCGGAGCTCGGGACGCCGCCTCGACCTTGTCCCCATTCCCGATTCCAACGGTCCCAGAGCGCCGTCGAGATCGACGAAGCGTCCGGGCAGCTCTTGGCGGTAGGATCGGGGAAGATTGTTTTTCGCGCAGCGAGCGACAAGTCGTGCCGACGGTAACCTACGTCTACGTGGACGCAGAGTCGGAGTCCTCCAGTACACTTCGGCATCTGGTTACCGCGAACCGTACGTTGCTCCGCTTCGCAACTTTCACCGGCGATCGAGGCGCGAGGGCCACGATGCGCTCAGGATCGACGGCAGCGGCTCGAGCGCGAGCTGGAGGCCGATCGTGGACGACTCGAGCTCGCCGCTCGAGGATCGACGATAAAGTCGAGGAGGAGAAGAGGGCTGTCGAGCGATTAAGTCCGGCGCGCTCTTCCAAAAAGTAAGGATCGAAAGCGAGGGATCGAAAGCCGCGGGAAAGCGAGGGGCGATACGAGAGGAGGACAGTGCCGGGCAGTCCTAACTTAACTGCAGCGGCCCTGGACCGGTCTATCCCTCCGCCCCGTTCCACGGCCCATGCCCGTCTTGCTCCCTGGGCCGAAGTTAAGGGTGGTCTCTTTGTCTCACCCCCCTCGGCCTTCCCGGCTCGTATGCGTGCCACACGGACGGGGGCCACACGCGTGTGCGTGAAAGCTCGCAAGACGGACAACGGGGTTGTTGGGTGGATGGCTCGAAGGAGCCGACGGAGCGGCCGGGTGCCGGCGCGGGGAGGGCGGCGAGGAGTGCCAACGGAGGGGAATGCAAATTAGAAACGCTTGGGCAGAAGGCGGGAGGAAGAGGACCGAGCGGGCGAGGGAGGTGTCGGGGGCGGACGGGAGGGCCGAGGGGAGGGCCGGGGGGAGGGGGAGCGCCGGTGGGTCTGGAAGGGGGATATATAAGAGGTGGTGACCGAGGGTGGTGGCCAAGGAACTTCACTTATGTAAACCCTGAGAGGGTGTGCGGGCACGTAGAGCGGCCGCGCGACCGCGCGACCGCGCGTGTGTGTACGCGTGTCCCCCATGCGTGTGTGTATGTATCGATTGCCGGCCGGCCCACCCCCGCGGGTACCCTCCTTACTACCTATAGTAATTATTGTGCTTCTCGCGCGCGTGTATTCGTCGTGAGATTTCGCGCAGCTTGGTATGCGTGCGGGGGAACAAACACGCGCGCCCGCCGACCGTACGTGTAGATCCGAGTTCCTTACATGCTTCTGGTCCGATACTCGCCCCGTCCGCCCTCCCGAGCGGGCTGCGGCATTTAACGGGTGTCATCCCGTTAAGCGATCGGCCGGCCCTCCGCTCAACGAGCCCCGCTCGATCTTTCTTGGACGCGCCTATCCTATCGCGCTTGGCCATAGGATGGCCGGAGGGCTCCTTTCCCGCCGCCAAAGCGCACGCTGGCCTGCCAGGACGCCGAATTTGATCGGCGAGCTGGCGAGCGAGCCTCCAAACCGCGAGAACCTCGCAGGCCCGATGGCCGATGGCTCCTCGGGCGGGCCTCGAGCGGAGCTGAAGGGTGGCGGAGGGCCGAAGAGGGGCGAGAGCGGTGAGCGAGAGACGCGCCCGAGCAACCCTATCTCGGCTCGCACGACCACCGGCCGGACGCGTCCCCGCGCTCGCCTACCCTCCTCGCGGCCCTCGCCTCACCCATTGCCCGCATCCTCGCCTCCTTCGAACGCCATCGAATGCCATCGAATGCCCGTTTTGTCTCGCGAGGCCTCCTCCGACCAACCTTCGGCGGGGATCCCACCTCGAGAGGCTCGACGACGCTCGACGCCGCTGGAAAATGCGTCGGAGGCAGAGGAGGAGGAGGAGGAGGAGGAGGAGGAGGAGAGGCGAGGCGGCGCTTGACCCGGGTCCGCGGCCGGTCGCTCGGCGCGGCAAGGATCGCGGCTCGCTGGATATCGAAAATCCTCGGGCCGGCTCTCGGAGCGAGACGGTTCTTTAATCACGACTCGGGGCAAATCATGGACGGTTAATTCGCTCGGCTACTCCCCCTTTCACGGTTATTCTATGCGGTCATTTCCATCTCTTCGCTCCGTAGCCAAAGGCGTTCCAGAGTCAAATCGAGAACCAATCAATACCGATAATTAATTAGAAAAATCCGAAAGAAAAAAACTTGCGAAACTCGAGAGTTCGACCGCCGGCAGAAAAACTGCCGGGGGCTTTCGTTTGACTCCGTACCTCCCTCTACCCCCTTCGGGGCGAGTCTTGCCTCTTCTTTCCGCCGACCTCCATCCTCCGCTCTGTCCGCTCTCACCCTCGCCCACCCCCGCGCCACCCGCCCTCCAGCTTCCGCTCTCCCTCTCCCTCCACCTCTACCTCTACCTCCACCTCCACCTCCACCTCCACCTCCACCTCCTCCTCTCCCTCTCCCTCGCACCCTCCCTCTCGCGCGCTCCCGCGCCCTCTCTCTCTCCTTCCCTGCCCCTGCCCCCGCCCCCGCCCCTGCCCCCTGCCCGTCTTCCGCCCGCTGCCGTGTCTTCGTGCTCCTTTACCATTGAATAAATTAACGTTTTTAGTTTGCCGATATTCTGTCCGTCGCGGCCCAGTCGGATCTATATCTTTCGCCCATTCGAACGAACCGACGACTTCTTTTTCCTTCGGCTACCCACCGAGGGGGCTCCCGCGTTGGCCACCGATGCCATTCAACCGCGAAAATACTGCAGGAATTTTAACAACTCGGATTCCTGCCGATTAAAAAGAAAGTTCGATATTTTGTCTCCGCGGACTCGACTCCCCCGCCCCGTATCACTCTCCCTCCTCGCTCTCTTTCGCTCGCTCACTCTCCCTTTCTCTCTCAGCCGACCGCGGCCCGGCTGCTCGGACTCCCCTACTTTGCGAATAATTACATTTGGGTTCGTCCGGCGATTCGCCTGCCTAACCAGTTTCATTCCGAGGCGCTCTATGCAAACGAGGCGAACGGCAGGTCGGGATGGAGGGGCGGGAACGGGCCGAACTCATCCCCTACTTTCGCCTTCTAACCTCGCCAGATTATGCTCCTTCGCTGCGAGCCGAAACTTTGACTCTTTCTCGGCCGCGCGCATTGCCTCTCGGACCGATGTCGTCGTACGGAACGTCGGGGCAGGACTGATTATTCCCCACGAGAGGAGCAATATCATCGCGCGTAGGCGAAGGCTCTCGAGCGGGAGCCTTCTCGCCGCTCTTTGCCGTGCGTCATTGCTCGAATCGGTCCTCGCTCGATTCCACTCGTCGAGAAGCATGGGCGGTAACGGCCGGCTCCTCGGCTCTGAGGGTGTCATTCGGTTTGCTGGTTTGTCGGTCTGTCGGTCTGTCGGCCTCCGATGGCGAGGGCGAGGGCGAGGGTGAGGGCGAGGGAGAAGGCGAGGGGGCGAGGGTGAGGGCCAGGGAGAGAGCGAGGGCGAGGGCGAGGGCGAGGGCGCGTGGCGCACGTCCACTATCAATTTATCACCCACCCTCGCAACTTTCCCTCTCGGACCTCGTTCTCGTTTTCCCTCTTTTCTCGGGTCGGCCGCTCCCCCCGGGCCGCGACCCACTCCCGGCAGGGCGGCCGAGGGCGGCCGAGGGCGGGCGAGGGCATGGAGCGGAGTCTCGAGGAGGGGAAGGGGCGCCGTAAAATAAGAGAAAGAGAGACAAAGAGAGGAGGAGTCGAAACGACCATGACCAGCACAATCTAGCGGTGGTCAGTTCGAGGTGCGGGACCTCTCGCCGCGACCAGTTCGTTTACTCTTCGACCGGTCGGCCCTCGGCCCCCATCCGCCGACCGTACCAATCTCTGCCTCCACGCCTAACGACCTGCCCACTAGAAGTAGCTCCTCTCTAGGCGGCCTTCCGTCACCTCCAGGCCGCTTCCCCCGAGCGCTTACGCCGTCGCCGGTATTTCGTAAAGGGGAAAGAGACGGGACCTGGTTTAGCCGCGAGCTCGCACGCATAGAGATACGTGGATGGCGCGTACTAACGCGAGGTGGGAGGGCACGATGGAATAAGGAGCGAAAAAGTTTTCCCGCTGGCGGCTGGCCCGCGACTGGGTTTGGGATGGAAAAGGGGTGGCGGGGAGCGGAGCGGGGCCGGGGCCGAGACCGATGGGAATGGAGGGTGGGCAATAAAATGAGGCGCTGGAGCTGCAACCCTTCCGCCGAAGCCGAGTCGTAATCTTGCTCACCGCCAGAGGCTCGAGGCCTACGGGATCTCATTTTCTTTTCCAGCGCGGTAATTAATCGGCGTTAAGCCGGCAAATCGGTAGGCCGTGGGCGATGGGCGATGGGCGTTGGGCGGTGGGCGGTGGGCGGTGGGCGGTGGGCGAGGGGCGAGGGGCGCGAGGACGCGTTGGCAGGGAGGAGAGGATGCGGAGGGCGACTGGGAGACGTCCGGAGCGGACGGCCGAGCGCGTTGGGCGCTCGAGCGAGCGGCCTCGCGAGGATTTACAGTCCGCGGAGGCGGATCGGGCGGACTCGCCGGTGGAGTCCGCGTGGCCTACGAAGGCAGCTCGGCGAGAATTTCCGCGATCGAACGGAGGAAGCATCCTCGAACGAGGCGAGTCCTGAATGGTGATTTAAGGACGAGCCAGGCCAACTCCCGCGCGCGCCCGTAGGCGATTCAGACGCGTTCTTAGCCCCGGCCGAACGATCGCGACGGAGGGAAAGAGAGAGAGAGGGAGCGAGAGGGAGCGAGAGGGAGCGAGAGGGAGATCGGGCTCCTCCCGTCGCGTCCTGCCTGCATTTTTAATACCGCGGCCTCCCCTTTAACGTTTATAAATGCTTCCGTCCCGTAATTGCAGGACCCGCTGAAAGTAAATGCACGTGAATGCAAGGAAATCCGTCTCGTTGGTCGATCCACCGCCGATGGAGGAGTTTCGCGCAGCGGGATAAGAAGAGGGAGGCAGGGGGTGGCCGCCGAGGGCGTACCGGGCTGGCAGCTTCGAGAAAATTAAGTGCCGCCTGGTAATTTGAGGTATTGATTTTTATAGCCTCTCTCGGTAGGCATACATTAAAGCTCCCCCTTTGTCTCCCCTCGGCGTTCCATCCCTCCCGCCCCTCGGCGCCCCATCCCCGCGGAGGCGACGCGGAGGCGACGGTGCCTGCCTATACGTACGTCGCGGATGCTCCCCGCCACCCTCCGGCCTTCCCGAGAGCGTCGCGCCAGCGGCCCTACGCGCGCCCCAAAGCTCCACTTTTGCGCGAGGCCCGGCGCGTCCTGGAACGAGAAAGGAGGAGGAGGAGGAGGAGGAGGAGGAGGAGGAGGAGGAGGAGGAGGAGGAGAGCGGGTACGGGAAGGGAGATGTCGGACAACGCGCCGGGAGTCGAGGGTGCGAGGGCCGAGGTGAAAAGTAATTGGACGACGCGTGGACCGGGACGAGAGGGCGAGGAAAAGGTCGCGGAAACCTCGACGCGGAGACCGTGCACGCTCCGCTCCTTCTTCCTTCTTTTCGACCTCGGGAGGAAGAGGCGAAGGAGAAGAGGAGCGAACTCTCCCGTTGGCCGTTCATATGTGAGCGTCGATTTCGCGGTCCGCTGCGCCGCGTGAGTGGTTTGCCTGCCTCTTAAAAGATCCGAGACACGGCCATAGCGATGGCTCCGCGACATCGCGCAAACACGCTCGAACAATCGAGGCTCTCCCGCCTCGAGTCTCGGCCTTTGCCTCGAGCGGAACGCTCGTCGGCGGGGCTGGGGGCGGGGGCGGAGGCACGCGGGGACTTTAGGAGCGAGGCGGGAAGGGCGAGAGGCAAAGTTGGGGCCAAAGACGGTAGGGAAGAGCCACGTACTCGCGGATAGGAGGTAGCGGGTCGGAGTGAATAAAAGATTTCTTAAAATGATTTGACCCGACAACGTACGTATTAGCCGAGCTTCCAAAGGCAACGACGTAAAGGCTAGAGCGTCGCACCTGTTGCTTCGGCGCTCGGCACCAAATCGAAGACCTCGACTCCGAGGAGATAGCGTAAAATGGAATTTCATAAAGCGTATTCGGTGGTTCCACCTCTCCCGCGTACTCGCTCCCGGCATCTACGCGTTCGCTGGCGCACACCCACACGGAGATCTCTACGCGCCTATATCCGCCGGTAGATCGATGCGCGCACACTTCACCGCGTAGCTATTTCCACGCACAAAGTTTGCGCGTCGCCTCGTGCCGCGGTGCTTTGCGAGATGCGCGCAACGATTGGACGCGTCGAGCGTCAAAAGCGCGCCGGCAGTGCGCGGCCCTGAGGAGGTATTCCGCCTCGCGCGCTTCCTCCTTCTCGGGAGCGGACTTTCGAGCCGTCGAGGACGCGCCGGACCGTCCGGCCGAAGATCGAGGTTCGAGAAATTTGGGACGGGCCCCCGGGCGTTGACCCCCGGAGGGGCGCTCGTTCGAGGGAGGCGCGGGCGGCCCCTACATCTGGTCTCGACTCGGGCTCTCGATCGACATCGAGATGCGCTTGATCGCACGGAACGAACGCTCGTTCAAATCCATCATTACTGGAGCGCCGTAGAGAGTGCCTATTGCCGGCCAGAGGTAAAAATCCCGATGCCAGGCCAGCGTGGGGTCCGGACTTATGCACGCTTCGGGAACCCGGACACTTTGGATAACCGAGAGAGAGAGAGAGAGAGAGAGAGAGAGAGAGAGAGAGGTTGCACGAAGGAACGATCGCGGCCCTGTCTCGCGGGCTCGTTAATCGGTGTATCGTTAACGCGCGCGTCACCCTCTCGACGCGCGCGGACCTCGAGGCCTCGGCTCGCCGGGAAGACGTCCCTCTTGCGGGAAGGCCCGCTCGCTCCCGCTTGCCGAGAAGCGCCAGGAGAGCCGCGTTGCGCCGACGAGCGAGAGCCGTCCTCGGTCGAGGGTAGGCGCAACCGCGAAAGAAATTGCCGTCGTCCGCGGCTGGCGATCTCGCTTCTCTCTCGGCCAATATATATCCATTATTTGCCGGTACCCCCGGTCCTTCCATAGGAGGCGCCGAGCGCGACTTTGGCGGCCTCCCCGTTCGCTCCTCCGGCCGCTCCTCCGCTCGGCGCATCCCCCGTCCGGTCAGGCTACGCGGCAGCGCCGAAGGCGTTCCGAGCGCGCGGCCCGCGAGGGAGCCCTCGCGCGGAAGCTGCGCCCACCGACTCTCGGCCGGCTCTCACGTTACGCGCCCGCGCCGCCGACGCGCCCGAGAGGAGCCTCTCGTCGCGGCGCGCGGACGCGCGTAGCGCCCCGGTGAGATACGCCGGCCGTTAAAGGTGCACGCGATATCCAAATAAAATCAGAGGGGAGCCCGTGCGAAATAAATATTAGGCAGACGATCCTCGCGGATAAGAGCGCCGCGGCGGAGGGCTCGAGGGGCGGGACGGTGGGGCGGGCGGCGGAGGCACGTCGGGTCGTGGCCGGGGGAGATACAAATGATATCAGCTCGGAACCTGCTTCGAGCCACCTTGCCGGGATGGGATAGACGGCCACGCCGCGCCAGCCGCGGCTCACGGCCGCGCTCCGTAAATGCAGGACCGAGGCGACGCGGCTTTCCTCCTTCGGGGCGCATCTCGAAGGGCCGCCAAAGCGGCGATGCCCGGCCCGAAAGTGCCCCCGTGCCCCTCGCGAGCGGGCTCCTCTCCTCCTCGGCAAGGGACAGAGAGAGAGAAGGGGAGAGAGGCGAGGATCTCCTCCAAGAGCGATGCGCTCCGAATCCAATCCCTCTCCCCTCTCTCCTCCTCTCGGCGAGCCAGCAACGCCGCCGAGGGGGAGCTCGCGCTGTTGCGCCTCGCGAAACCCAACACCTCGAACCGGCCGTATCAGCGCGCGCCGTAAGCGACCGTAAGCGGCGCGTACGTCCGGGTTCCGAGAGCACCGTCCCACCGCGGCCCGGCCGTGTGTGGTCGGCCCTCTCCCTTCCTTTCGATTCCGAATGCGCCAAATCGGCCGGCCGAGCGCACCTCGCCGACCGTGCCGGCCGCGTAAAAACTTGTCCGGAGGTAATTCCGCTGGCGTACGGATGATACCCTATGCCCTCCTCGCGCGCCCACGGCCCGGAAAGGCCCGGAGGGGCGAGGGGCGGCGCGAGCGGGGGCCGCGCCGATGGTGGGGAAGGGCCGGAGAGAAAGATGAGGCCGTGTCCACGGTCGTGACCGGTCGTGACATACACGCTCACGTTCTACATACATCTCCCCCCGGCCGCCAGGGAGTTTCCACGCGGCGTTCGGTTACCTACTCGCCGATCCACGCTACCGAGGAGCGAAGCCGCCTTGGGTAGCATCGCGCGGTGACGAGGACGAATAATGACCTACCGTCGGCCGATGATGGTCCTCCCGCGGCCAGTGCGGGGCCACCGGCAGGGCCGAGCGAGAGCTCGAGAGGCGGCCTCGGCTCGTCGGAGGGGTGCGTGGGCGCCGATCGCGGCGGCGCGAAAGAATCCTCGCAGGCCTCCTCGAGGGATGAGAGCGAGCGGCAAGGACGGGGGACAGGCCGGCGGCGGAGGAGGAGGAGGAGGAGGAGGAGGAGGAGGAGGAGGAGGAGGAGGAGGCCACGGGCCGGGCACGACGATGGCCTCCCTTGTAGCTTCTGATCGAATCGCGTTCTCGAGCCCGCGGCCGATTCGAGAGCACGTGTCGCGTATTATCTCGAATGCGTTTTCTCACGCGGCCAGGGGAATCGAGCGGGTGAGGCATCGGGGAGGCGAGGCCCGGCGGGCAGGGAGAGGTAACGCGAGATCTTCGCCCGTAACATCGCAAATTGAACGAGGATTTTCTGCGACCACGGACTGGCACCGCAAGCGAATGCATATCTGGCTGCGCATCTGCGCTCCCTTCGACGCGGCAATACGCGTATCGTCCGATTTAAATTACCCGAGGGCCGCCGGCTTCCCGTAATTTACGGCTCGCCTCTCCAAACTGACGCAGGCGGCGGCCCTCCGCGTGCGAGAGTCCGAGGAGTCCGAGTCCCGGGCCGAGTCCGCGTCCAAGTCCGGCCGGGCGGACGACGAAAGTTGGTAGGTCGGCGCTCCCTCGGGACGGCGCGGAGCCGGACGCCGAGAGGGAGCGGGAGGGCGCGAGGGAGAGAGGGAGGGGCTGGGACGCGGGGGAGCGGCGGGAGGGTAAGACGGTAGGACGGCGGTCGGGTGGCACGTACGTAGGCTACCTCGAAGCGCATTGCGATCGAGCGAGGGCGTGATTCCATTTCAATATCGGCCCGGCCGCGCTACTTTGCCGCGGGCCGCAACTCGGCAGATTCATCCCCGGTAAAATAACGTTCGCGCCGATGAAATAAACAATATTCCTGCGGCCTGGACGATCGGCTCTCGAATCCTGGCGCACTCCTCGCCCCTCTTTCCTCCCTTCCTTCTTTTCTCGCCTTTACATCCCCCCAGGCCCATCCCCTCCAGCCCGGCCCTCCATGCCCGACGAAAGAGTCGGCCTACCAAATAGCCGTGGCAGAACTGCCGTGGTGACTTTAACGGATTCGATTGGATTCGAGTCGACGCGTCCCGAGGAGCGCCGTACGCGCCGGCGATGCTCGCCGCGCGGCTCGAAAGGAAGAGAAAGAGAGGAGAGAGAGAGAGGAGAGAGAGAGAGAGAGAGGAGAGAGGGGGGGGGGGGAGGGCGAGGGGGCGAGGGGAGGGAGAAAGAGCGAGCGGCCCCTTCGACTCGGTCACGGTAGATACGAGCCGGGCGTAGCTTCATGCTTGGCATGCCGCACGATCTCGAGAGGAGGAAGGCGACGATTAAGGCACTACGCCCGCTGGCCGCGCGCTGCGAATGTTTAGCGCGTCCACGATTAGCGACGTTACCTTTCGAAAGGTGCGCGTCCATTGTACCGCACGCACGTGACGGAGGGCCGGGAAGGGAGGGCAGGGGGCGCGGGAGGAGCGCCGCTCGTTGGCGCTGCCCCGAGGGGAGGACGAGAGGGAACAATGGAGCGGCGGGCCGGCGTTCCGGGCGCGACGTCTCCAGGTGCCGGCGCGGAGCAGCGAGGAGGGCCGGTTAAGCGGCGCGGGTCCGCGTCCGGCGACCCTCGGCCCCGGCCTCGCGAGCTTTGGCCCCTCCGCAGCGCGAGCGTCGGGCGAAACTCGCGCGCGGATCCTGGCCCGCGCCGGGCCGGGGCTTTCGCTCGCCTTGACGGGACTCGGCTACGCTTAAGGACGGCACGGGGAGCGAAATTAGGAGAGCTCGGCCTCGTTCCCACGTCGGAAAGGGCGCGAGGAGCGCGAGCGTTGAGGAAGCGCTTCCTTCCGCGAGAGGAGGTGGCGGCGGCGGCGGCGGCGGTGGCGGCGCGGAGGACGAGAGGCCGTCCGCGGCGTCCTCGTCGCGGTCTTTGGCGAGAGCCGCTTAGGCGGAGGCGGGTGGGCAGGGCCGAGCCACCGGCAGGAACGAGCGTTCGGAGAGCTCAGTGATTACGAGACTGATTGGCCGCCGCGAGATGAGACGGCGGCGTCCGTCCCGACGACCGCAGCTCGTGACGGAACAAGCGCGCCCCGGACTTTTCTTATTTATTCCTACCGCGGCAGCGGCCACGCTCTTCGCCGCCGCTGCAACCGGAATACGGCTGCGAGCAGAACCTGCGGGGGCTGGAGACGGGCAGGAGCCGAGGAATAGACCCTCGGCCACGTATATAATTTCATATCGCGGCGACCCGCCGCGCGCCGCGTAGGGATAGGCGCCACGCCCACCTGTGTGTCTCTTGGCCCGGCGCCCGCCACCCTCCGCCACCCTCCGCCACCCTCCGCCACCCTCCGCCACCCCCGAGGCCCTCCGACGCCCGACCATCACGGCCCTCGTCCACGATCCACGCCAGATTGCCCCGTCCCCTCGGACAATACTCGCCGATCGCCCTGACGCCGCGGCCGCTCTACGCCCGAGTCGGACTTGCTCGAAATATTTAAGAGGGTAATCGGCGTGCAGCCCCTCGAGGGGACGCCGTTGTTTGCCAAGGTAAAACGGTGCGTAGGAAAGGGCGGAGAGGGATCCGTCGTGGGGACGGGGGAGATGGCTCGGATGGAGGCCCGCTGACGGCCGACGGACGACGGACGACGGACGACGGACGACGAGTCGGAGACAGCGGTCTCACGTACGATCTAAATTGCGCTAGGGAATTGCTCGAAGCGGCAAAAAAGGCGGACAAGGTTGCGGAGGAGGTGGGCCGCCTTGGGGGCGCGGAGCAGACGAATGGAGAGGATGAAAAGGGGGCGCACCCGCGGCCGCAACGGCCATCGGCCGCGAGCTTCGTTAAGGCGCAGACCGCAGCACGCGTGGTCTTATTCTCGTCAAAGTATCGACCGAGACGTAGGTAGGTTGGGAGTTTCTTGCCTCGTTGCTCTTGCCCAGAGGCGGCCGTGGCCCCCGCCGAGGGACGAAGGAGTCGCGACGTATCCCGTACGCGCGAGGCGATCGTTTTGACTCCGCGGCCGCCGAGGAGAGAGGGGCCGCGATCGAACCGCGAGAGAGCGAGAGGGATAGAGAGAGAGAGAGAGAGAGAGAGAGGGGGGGGGGAGAGGCGAAGAGCGAGATCGTGGCGACTGGAGGGCCGGGCGCGCGGAGAAAGGAGCGAGTCGACGGAACGGTCCGCGGCAGAGAGATACCAGAGCACACGCGAGGAGGCAGATTATCGTGTAGCGCGAGAGGGTAGGGCATGACCCTGGGCGGCCACGAAGATCGGTCCCGCGCCACCAGCCCGTCTGCGCGTTCCTCCGCGCGTTCCTCCACACGTTTCTCCGCGCGTACTTCCACACACGGACGCACGCTCGTCCTCCGCTCGGCCGTAGGAGCACCGCGAGGCGAGGCGAGGCGAGGCGAGGCGCGCGGCGCGGCGAGAGGCGCCGTGGCCTCGATCCGCGAGGATCTAGCCGCGTGCCAGAGCCCCTCGCCGCTCGGTGGGTCGCCCGGTGCGATTTCGGCCAGCGAGACTCTCCCGGCGCGCCGCGCGTCCGTCGAGGGCGCGAGGGCGCGAGGGCGCGAGGGCGCGAGGGCTCGTGAGAGCGGACGAACACAATGCCCGTCACGGAGCTCTTAATCGCTCTCGATCTATCCGTGCCGTAATGTCGGCCGTCCCTGTCCTTAGGTTACGTACGTAGATACCTCGCGCGCGGACGCGCTCGCGTACGAGAGCGCGCGTGTTGGTGCCGTCTACCTGTCCTACACGGGTTCTTGCCGTACCCGCAGCTTACCCCCTCGTTCCACGGGTCAATGGCTCTGCGCCCCGACGCCGAGCCGCGATCTGCTCCGCTTCGTATCTTCCCTCGCCCTCCTGCCCCGTTCCCCGTCCCTTCCTCCTTCTCTCTTCCAACTCCCTCGCCCTTCTCCGACTCGCCCGCTCACGCTCTCTCTCTTTCTCTCTCCCTCTCTCTCCTCCCTCTCTCCCCCTCGGCGTACGTTGCCTCTGCTCGCGCTTCCTTCCTTTCTTCCCTCGCTCCTTTCGTCCGCTCGCTCCTACGTTCGTCCGTTCGTCCGTTCGTTCGTTCGTTCGTTCGTTCGTTCGTTCGTTCGTTCGTTCGTTCGTTCGTTCGTTCGTGTTACCCTTGCCGAGCACCCTGCCGTTTCGGAGACTTCGATGCGCGACAGACCTCTTTTCACGACGCTCCTCTCGCCTACTCGTTCTCGGCTCTGCCCCCACCAATAATGCAGCGCGCCTTCGATGCCCTCCTTCCCGGCCCTCCTTTTACGACCAACGATTTTCCGCCAACCGCGCATATTTTTTATCGGAAACACTCGATTCGCCCGAGTCTTTCGGGAGGGCGCCTACCGCACTCGTGGATCTCTGCGCGAGCCACGCTGCACTTCTTCACCGATTCGCGCTCTGTGCTCTGGTGGGACACCATCGTCGTCTTTGGGAAGCGATCGACGCGATTTTCCGCCTCCTGTCCGCGGGGCAAAGCGAGACGAGGGCTTTGCCAGAGCTGGCCGATCGCTCGCCTTCCGCGAGACAATCTTCTTCCCACTATCGGGACGAGCCGATTTCTTCTGCTCGCCACTGCCTCCCCTTCCCCCGCTCCTCTTTGCCGTCACGCTGGATTTTGGCGGACAGCCTCGAGAGACGCGTCGCATTTACCGAATCGTATCGCAGGCTTTTTACCGGTTTCCATCGGTTTCCGTGGGTCTCTATCGGCTTTCGGCGAACTTTATAGCCGAGCGAATATCCAGCCAGGCATCGGCGTTGTTCCGCGCGACAAAGATTTCCCCGCTCGCTCGAAATGACGGAGCGTTTTCCCCGCGGCCGAGGAGGCTCGCCTTCGTATCGTCAACGGCCAGCGCCGTTTTTGCCGCAGCCGAGGGTAACGGGCAGAGCGCGGTGGGAGGGGCGAGGGAAATATCGAGAGCGACGGCATACGGAGGGCCCGAGCCTAAGACGTTTCGCCGAATCGGGCCACGAGGGATACATCGCATCCACGTCGTCGGGCGCGGGCTTCCTCGAAGCGAGCAACGACGCGTACACGGCGTGGCTCGCAAAAACGTAATTGGTAGGCACCGAAGCTGTGATTATTCCGGTAGAATTTCACGGAATGGAGCTAAATGGGTTTGAGGAACAAACAATTTGCGCGAGGCAGCGCCAGCTGATTGCTCATAAAGTCGTGTAAGTACAAAGTATCGGTGGATGTTTGTTCTTTGCCCGAGCGATGCAATCACCGTTCCGCGCTTTTAATTCTCTCGGGGCCCGCGCCCCTCGGCCCCGGCCGCGGGGCGGCGGTGCTCGCGATCGGCTAGAAATGGGTTAATCGCCGACACACGTAGCCCCGCTCGGAAGGAGCGAGCGCGGCCGGGCGGAGCGGGGGCGTCGGGACCGAACAGCCTCGAGGAGACAAAGGCTGAAAGATGCCTTTATCGGAGCTATATCGAGCGGCCCCCTCCGGTCCCCCTCCGAGCCCGCGGAACAAATTGAAGAACAATCGAGACGTTACGTCCCTTTGAGGCGCTTGCCTCCATCGGCCGCCGCAAAGAGTTTCGTCATATTTTATTCATCGGATCTATTATATAAAAGTATGGGGCAGATCGATCGGGATTCCCCGGCCTCGGGCTCGGTCGCGCGGCCGCTTCCGCGAGCGCGCCCGGCCGGAGGCGGCCCCCGGTCGGCCTGGGCCGCGCCAGGACGCCGAGGCGAGCGACGGCAGCGACGGGCAGTGGAAGAGGGCACCCTAAACTCGCTCCCGGCCGAGCGAGGGGGAGGCCAAAAGCGCGAGCGGCCGTCGACTCTGGCAGGAACTCCTCCCATCGCCGCTGGGAAACGAGAAACAAACCGTAGCATCGGACGGTGAAGGCTCCCACTTGTGGGAACCATCGCGCGCCATACCGTGCTCTCTGGACCACGAAGTGAAAGGTCCGACTCGGAGTTAACCGACTGACTTGCGGCGCATTCGAGGCGTACGGCCCTCGTGCAAGGCGATGCGTAGCCCTGCCGAGCCAACATCCGCGCACGCACCCGTCCGCCCGTCCGCCCGTCCGCCCGTCCACGAGAGTTTCAACGCCGAGCCAAGGCTGCCCTAGCGTCTAGCCCTCCGCGCGCCTACTCTTCGCCCCTGCCTGCGCGCAGGACGTTCTTACGACCTCCATGATAATCGGCCATAAACCGCGAAACCATCCTTACATACTCGCCGAGCCGCTTCCAGCGCCGCCTGCACCTGCGCCCGATCCTCTTTGTCCATCGCGATCGTCTCGTCCGCCTACTCGGACCTACTCGGCGCGCCAAGTGGCGGGATAGGCAAGCGGAGGAGAGAAACCTGCGCGCACCACTCCGCGGATGCGAACAAAGCGCTTCATTGTCCTCTCGTTAGCCTCGCGGGGACGCGGCAGAGGCAGAGCGGGGGCAGGGCGGGGGCCGAAGGACGGCCGCGATGATCGAGAGAGCACGCTTGGAAGCCAATGCCAGAGAACGAAGAAGTAGGTGGAGGATGTCGAGGCGGCCTCGGGGATACGTGGCCATCGTCCGTCGTGCCAAAGGAGAGCCTACCGTGCAGCGACCACGTCCCGGTACGCGAAGGGCCAAAGACAACGCCCTCGGGTAGGCACTCGCGACGTCGGTGGCAAAGATGAGACACGAGACGTAAGACGGGACGTGGACGCCGGGGTTGGGGCGGCCGGGGCTGATGCGGGAAGGATGGAGATGAGGTGGGGGCCCGGCTAGGTATGTATAAGCAGAAGAAAGCGCGGGTCGATTAAAAGTAGCGAGGGTGTTTCTCCTCTCGTTACGGAAGAGCGAGGGAGAGCCCGTGGGGCGCGAGGCCGGGAGGGCGAGGGGCGGAGGGGGGCGAGAGCGTAATGGGGAGGGGTTGCCTCTGGGGGAGGAGAGCCTCGGAGGAAGAGGGAAGCTCGCTGGCCGTGGCGCTCGCGGTGGCCGCGGAGGGAGGAGACGAGGGCGAGGGCGAGGGGCGGCGGAAGAGGAGAAAAGGAGAAAAGGAGAAGAGGAGGAAAGGAGAAAGGCGGAAAGCGGAGGAGGGAGAGCGAGGAAAAGGACGGAGGATCGAAAGTTCCGATCCGAGAGGATTCGGGCCCGAGAACCTCGTCCTTCGTCCGGATTCGAGCGGAGAAAAGGGTTGCGAGAGGCGACGCGTCCGTCGGCCGAGCCGCGGATGGGATTCGGCGACGGCCCTACCTCGGCAGAGCCTGTCGGGAGGCGCGCCGAGGGAGATTTTCGGAGCGGAGGCTAGGAGGCCGGCTTTCTCGAGTCGGAGCGATATCCGGCGGGTTGGCCCCGTCGCGACACCCGTCGCCTCTGCCGATCCCAAGGCCCGCTCCTCGGCCAAGCGCGCTCGGGCGCGAAGCGGAAAAGGCGCTCGCCTCGGGCCAGGAGGGTCCTGGCGCGAGCCCAGCGGGCACCGTCGGCCGGCCATCGGCCGTGGCCCGTTGGACCGTTCGAACGGCGCATCATCGTGATAAATAAATTCGGTGGGACGCCCTCGTGTACAAAGGCGCCACGCTAATTGAACACGTTTATCGGACCTCATCGATCGTGCCGGCCGAAAAATATATTTGAGCGCGTCACGAAGCGTCCGCGAGACGTACGATCGTACCCTTCCACGTGTGGCTAGGTCGGGCGTATTCGCTTCGTAGGATGACTTCGTAGGAGACCGTCCGCGGCCGGCCGCGCGGTTTCTTTTAAAGGAATTAAGCCGGACAAAGGCCGTGGCTACGCGCCCTCGGCGAGAGAGCTCTCCTCGGCCGCGGCCGTCTTCTCGCCGTCCTTCCGAGCCGCGAGCCGCGCTTCCGTGCGGCTCCTTCCCCCTTCCCGGGGCATCGGATCCGCCGCGATTTGTCCCGCACCGGCGTTGACGAGGCGATTACACGCCGCAGAGCTCGGGCCGGGCCGCGCAACCGTCGGGCGCGAGGCGCGGAGGAGCGCGAGGAGCGGCCGGGGAGGGTCCGAGCCGAGAGCCGAGAGGCGTCCTCCTCGTAGAAGGCAGGAACGTGCCGCGCGGTGAAATCAATGACGGTGCACAAGTGCCGACCGACTATCGCGCCGTGATCTTAATTCGGCCTCCTCGTGCGAGAACGCGTGTTTGATTTTGCGAGAGAGCGAACGCACCGTCTCGAGGATGACGCGCGATAAAGTGCCCGAGAGCCGAGCAGAGTCCGGCGACGGCCGCGCCCCTCGCGCTTTTCGCCCGAAAAACGTTTCTCCTCCGCCGCCTGCCTCGCGCCCGCGGGGAAGTCGCGCGCGAGAGCGCCGAGTCCGATCGCGGCCCTGCCGGGCCTCCCCTCGGCGCCTCCTCGCGCCGCGCCTTTGGGCGCCTCGGCGGCGAGGAAAGGGGGCAGAGAGAGAGGGAGAGGAAACGAACGCTGGCTTTCCGCGCGGGGAAAGTGCGAGAAGGGAAACGCTCCGCGTTCCGAGAAGACCGGCCGAGATTGTAAAGCGCGATCCGGATAAATGCGCGGCGGCGAGCCGTCAGCGGCGCAGAAAATTGCGCTGCCGGCCGGCGTAACCGCATCGCGCGACTCCTCCGGCCCGTCCCGCGCAAGAGCCGCTGGACCGCGAGGGGGCCGGCCCGGGGCTCGAACAAAGGCGAGCGCGGGCCAAGCTCTAGGAAAAGTCTTAAATCCCTGAATGAACCGGTCAAATGGCACCCCACCGACGACCGAGGATGAATGGTTGGCCGGCGCAGTTTCGGTCGGTTCTCCCCGTTCTCCGGCGCGGGGGGCGGAGGGAGAGAGGGAGAGAGGGAGAGAGAGAGAGAGAGAGAGAGAGAGGGCTCGTCCTCTCGGCGTCCTCGCCGTCGTAGCCCGCTGCGCCAACGGCACCGCCGAGATCGGCCCTAATTATGTCATAACGATTTAACCCTACCGCGCCGCTCGGGCCCTCTCCCGGCCCTTGCCTCCCCGCCTTCTTCCCCGCGGCGGCCCGCACCTCCTCGCCGGCGAGCGACGGGCGTGCCGCTTCCTGGCGATCTTCCGAACGCCGGAAAGGGCAGCCTTCGAGATTCGACGGAGCTCGGAAGCGTGGAAGAGGCCGACGCTCGGTGAGGAAATTCGGGGTACCGGCTGGATGGGCCCGATCGTCCGCGCGCCTCCGGTGGCAAGAACGCGGCGAGAAGAAGCAGCCGCCTCCCGGTTTTTCTCCCGCATTCTCACGGCTAACGGGCTAACGGACGGAGCGCGTACCGAGGCGAGGCCGATGGACGATCTTGTCCGTTAGGCCGGGCGCGCACAAGCGCGCAAAAGTGTGAAATCGCGAGAAAAAAGGGAGAGCGCCTCGAAAACGGTCGATTTCACACACCTGCGGCCACGCGAATTCCCGATGGACACGTACGCGCGTACGTACATGTACGCGTATCGTACATATGGGCCGTCCCCATCGGCCGGCCGGGCATCGGACAAACGCTCTTGCGGAGCGTGAGGCGTAGCCAAACTTTGTGGAATAATCGCGGGAGTACTCGAGGATCGCCTCGCCGTGCATCTACCGCGAAAGGTTTCAACGTTCGCCGGCTCGTTCGCCGAAGTCCGAGCTCGGCTCGGAAAATACGGCTCGTCCGACGAGGCGGCTAAGTCTTTTACGCTAAACGTCCGGAGGGACGAGAACGAAAAGCGGAAGAGGGCTGGGCGGGGGTCGCGGGGGTCGCGGGGGTCGCGGGGGCCGAGCGTCGAAGGACGGGCAAAAAGAGAGGTCCGAGCGGAGATCTTCGGGAAGAAACCTAGGTAGCGGCCGTCGCGGCGTAAGAACGGGAGGCCGCTCGAGAGGAGGAGAGGCCGGAGGAGAGAGAAGAGATGGAAGCCGATCGATCCTCGCAATAGAGTTCGGCGGCGTCGAGCCTCGTCTCTCGGCGCTTCTGTCCGTCGGACACGCATCGGTCTCGCATCTCGAGCCGTTCCGGACCGAGTTAATGCGAGGTCGTGCGAGCCGAGTGTGGGAAGCGGCATGGAACTCCGAGGGAGCGCTCGGCTGAAAAAGCCTGCCCGGTGAAAAAGCGCGCGTGGAGTAGCGTCTCGGCGGTACCGGCGCGCCGGCCCGACACCTCCGGGTGCCGATGCCGGCCAACCTGGAAGCGGCCGAAAGCCCGGAAAAGAGGCTCGCGCCGCGAATACGCCCCGAGCGCTCGCTTACGGCGCGCCCGCGGACATAGGCGAGCGCGCCGTAAGTCCAATCCAAGCCTCCGTCCTCCGACCTTTTTCCGCTCCGCGCCCTCCGCCCCCCTCGCCGGCCGCGCTCTCCTCTGCCGATCCACGCGTCCCTCGCCTCCTAAAAAGACGTTGGCGCTCGACCGGGGTCTTCTCGCCGCGATGCGAAGGAAAAGCGATGCGCGCTGCCCCGCCGAGGGGGCCGACGAGGCGCACCGAGGAAGCGGTGTCGCGACGTCTCTCCTTCGGCGAGCGACCCTTTTTTTCCTCCTTCTTCGGGCCGCACGGCCGGACGCGTGCCCCCGATCTCGTTGCGCTCTACATCTCGCCCGATTCCCGCCGAGACCTTTGGCGGCCGATCGAGCCGCTCGGGATGCCGAAAAGGAGTCGAGCGCTCTCTTTTCGCGTCTCCTCCGACAAAACTCTCGCCGAGGCACGCCGATCTACACCCACGTTCACACCCACCGGCTCGGCTCGCGCTCTCCCTCGCTCCCCCCCCCCTCTCTCTCTCTCTCTCGCTCTCGTCACCTCGAACGGACGGACTCGATCCTCGAGTCATTGACTCCGTTTCCGGTTCGGCTCTCCGTCGCTCGCATTGTTATCCTCGCCGGTACCGCTTCCTCGTTGCTCCCCCACGCCGGCCCTATCTTCGCCTCCATCCGCGTCTCACGTCCGCGTACCCCCTCTGCCCCCGGCCCGCCCCCACCTCCTCCCTCTACCGGTCTATCCCATTTTTCTCTCCTGGCCACGTCTCTCGCTCTATTTCTTTCGCCCCGTCCGCCGCCCCCCGGCCACCTTTCCCCGGCCGCGCCGCTCTTCTTTCTCCGCGGCCCTTTCCCCCCTCCCTCCCCCTGCCGCCGGCCGCGGCGCAAGGCGAGGTCGGCGGGAGCCCTTGGCTCGCGACGTACCCGGTGCGCGGCGATCGGCGGCCAGGTAGAGAGAATCGGCGAGGCCGTTGGGGCCTCGTAGGCCCATTCGGCTGGCCCGATCGGGGAGCGAGCGCGAGAGCGCGCGGAAGCGGGAGGCCAGTGTTGTCGTCGGCTGGTCGGGCCCGAGGGGGAAGGAGGGGAGGTACTTCTCGGCAGAGGTGCGCGGCTCCGGCCGGCCGGACCGAGCCGTGGTTTTATGGGCGCGTAATGGGCCCCTTAGCCACTCCGGGCAAGGCCTCGCGCGGTAATGCCAACCGGGCGAGCTCCCGATACTTTGCTCGCCAACGTTTCCCCGGTCGTTACGCGCGCACCGCGGCATTGTCCCGAGGAAAGCCGCGAGATCGCGGATAAAGCTTACGCGCCTCCCCTCGGCCCTCCTCGGCCCCCGCCGCCCCACCCTCCCCGCTCGGCAGAAGAAGCGCCCGAATCGCGGTCCTCTCCGAATCCCGCGAAGGGGTTTCCCCCTTCTCCGGCAAAAATGCCCCCCGTCCGGCGGACGCCTCGAACGATCCTCGGGCCCGCGGAGGATGGAGGACCGAAGGATCGCTCGCTTGCGCCTGCTCCGCTACCAAAGGCGGAAGGGGCCGCGCGAGCCTCGGAAGGAGGTTGCTCGCTAAGCCTCGAGCCCTCGGATTAGCGCCGGCGAGACCGAAACTTTAAACGAGATCGTTCCTCGGGTTAAAGCCCCCGAATCCTCGATTTATATCCGCTAATTGGAGGTTATCCGGCCGAAACGCCGCGGAATCTCGGCCCGCCGCGATAATTCGCCGACGGGCTCGCGAGTCCTCCTCCGACACGCCGCGCCCTCGAGAGGCGAAACTCGAGCCACTCGAACTCGGCGGGCCAACTCGGCCTTTGGAGGCAGAGAAGGGCTCGGAGGGCCGCGCGGGCTCGCGAGGCCTCGCTCCCTGCTACGATTGACCGCGCGTCGCACCGGCGCTCGCGCGCTCTCATCCACCCGGCCGCTCGTCCGCTCGGCCGAAGCGCTTAGTCATGCTCGACGTTCCCAGGCACGAAACGCCGCCGCCGTCCCTGCCTCCTACGGTATCGTCGATCCTACGCCTCCATTTTTACCCGCTCATTTTTACTCGGCCAACTCCTTCCCCCGCGCCGGACGCTGCGGCCTGCGAGCGCCTCGAGGCCGTCCCTCGCCGCTCGCGGGGAAATTCGCCGACGCCGGGGTCCGAGGCAAGCGGCAGAAGCGCGAGCGGCGAGAGGGGGGCGGGCGGAAGGGCAGGGCCGGGAGAGGGCCGGGAGAGGGCCGGGAGAGGGAGACGAGCGTGCCGGAAGCGAGCAGGTGACCGGCAGTTCCGCTCCATCGAGCGCTGTTCCGCGCCACGGACCCTCGAGAGATCGAGCGCGTCTCCCCCGGTCCTCCTAATCCAGCGAGTATGCCTTTGGCCGGCGAGGCTCGAAAGGGGCGCGCGCTCGCTCGGCCTCGCCGTGCCGGGGGCTGAGGGGCGAAGGAGCGCGCGATGCGTCGGACGGATTCCCACAAGCGGAGAGAGCCGCGCAGCCCGGAGGGTTCTCGCAATCGGTCGGGCCGCGGCGCGGCGGCCGGATCGCCGCTCCGATAATTGGCCCATTCGCTAATTTCCAAATGCTGCGCCGCGGACACGACGCGGCGAGGACACGACGGGACGAGGCACGCCACTCGTGGCATTACTCCTCGAACCCACCGCCGAGCCGTGTATATCGCAAAGGAGCGATTTGCATCAAATTGATCCGGTAAGTCAACAAGACCGGTTGTACGCTGGAGGAGTGCTCCTCTCCGGCCGGGCAGGGCTAGGGCGAGAGCGGGGGTGGGGCGGGAGGGACAGGCCGGTACCACGGCGGTCGCGTCTCGCGGAGAGGCCCGAGGTTGACTCCTTGCGCAACCGGGCCTGACCCCCGATCGAACGATTTGCTCCGCGCGACCGATCCTTTCTACCGCGAAACTGCGAAAGATGATCGATGTGGGAGCGGTCGGCGCCGATCCAATTCGTTTCTCGTGCCGATTCGCCAAACGGCATTGCGCCCTCCTCGGCCCCGAGGATCCGGCCTCGGTTATCGCGCTCTTCCTCTCCTCGGCCACCGGCGGCCCTCTCCGGCGGCTCCGTGCGCCTTGCCGGCCGCTCCCCACCGATGGCCCGACGTTTCTCGACGAAAAAATAACGCGCCCTCTCGCTCCGGTTCTTCGCGACGGAAAGAGCCGGTTATCCTTGCCTATTGTGCGATTTGACAAAAACGAGATGCGGCCGGGGCCGAGACTGCGAGAACCGGATGACGAAGTAAACTCGCATTTTTAACGGCATGCGCCGCTCCGCGAAAGCCGCTTGCTTTCCGTCCGTAAAAAGAACGCGCCACGTCCTGCCGGCATTACGCTCGCCCGAGCCCGAAAACAGGCGCGGGCGCGCGCGCCCGCCCACGCACATTGGCGCGCACAGGGCCGATATTCGTTTCACCGCGAGATAAAAAAAGAATCAATCCTCGTCCCCGAGGGGGGGGGGCGGGGGGGGGGGGACCACGGCCAAGTCCGGGCCTCGCGATCGGCGCAGCACCCGGAGCGATCGGATGGCCGGCCGATCGGGGCCCTTGGGCCGGGCGAGCCTCCCCGCGAGGAGGCCGCGGGAATATTTGCCGAATCTCGCCGCGTAGCGGAGAACAACGTCGGTCCGGAGCAGGGGCCTTTGGACGCGGAGCTGCGAGGGTGGTCGGTCGAGAGGATCTCGAGGAGCGAAGGAAACTCCGCGAAGAGAGACGGACGGAGGACGCTCGCTCCTGGAAAGGGAGAAGGACTCGAGGAAAAGAGCCGTGGAGAAGAGTGGGAGGGACGAGGGGGCGAGAGGCCGAGAGAGAGAGAGAGAGAGAGAGAGAGAGAGAGAGAGAGAGAGAGAGAGAGAGAGAGAGAGAGAGAGAGAGAGAGGGAGGGAGAGAGGGAGAGAGGGAGAGAGGCCGACTACCAATTCCCTTATACTCAGACCAGCCGCCGACCCACCTCCCTCGAAAAGAGTATTTAAAGTGACGTCACGAAGGTGGGAGCGCGGACCGGGGAGAGGAGAGGAGAGGAGTGGCGAGGAGGGGGAGTTGCGCGGCGGGCAAGGCTCCCGAGGAAAAGAGGAAAGCGGGAAAGATGGAAAGATGGGGCGGCGGGAGGAAGGAGCGAGTGGCAAGGAGAAAGGGGTTAGTCGGCGGGTCCGGGGGGCGCGGGCCGAGGGGCGGGGAGATGCTTTAAGACGCTCAATATAAATACTAGAGGGGGGTTGAGAAAAAGGGTTGCTTCCCTTCGGGGCGACGACGCCGGCAGGAGCGCGTACGCCGGTTCGGTGGGTCCTCCTCGGTCTGTCGGCCGCGGGGGCGGGGATATCCGCGGGGGCTGGAGGAAGACGGAGGCGCTCGGGGGAAGAAGAAAAGCGCCGAGTGGGCGCTGCTTCGGCCGGGGAGTCTCGAGGGACCAGGGAAGGGGAGAGCCCACGGGGCTGGAAAACTCACCCCTTTTCTTGCTTACCCTCGCTCGCTGTTTAATTGCATCTTACTTTCGAATTTTCCGCGTGGAGCTATCGATCGAGACACGCGAAAGGGGGTTCGTTTGCGTCTTATCTCCGACGGCCCTCGTCGTCTACTCTCCGGCCTCTATCTATCTCCTTCGCCCTTTTTCCCTCGGCCCCCGGCCCGCCCCGCGCCCCTCGCCCCTCGCCCCTCGCCCCTTGCCCCTCGCAGCCCCAAGCGCCCGGCCCCTCGCGCCACCTCGCCCGCCCTACCCTACCCGCCCTCGCCCTCGCCCTCGCCCTCGCCCTCGCCCTCGCCCTCCGCCGCCCTCTCGTCACCGCCGTGCCATCCTCCACGGATTATTTAAGACCGCTCGCAGTCGGCGCGCACGCCTATTCTTCGGCCTAGCCTTCTGCGTCTTAAAAACCTTCTGGAGCCCCCCCGCGCCCCCCGATCGAGCCACCTTTGCGCCTCTCTTCCGTCTAGGCGTTCGCCGATCCTCCTCGAGAGGCGCGCAAAAATGCGCCTCGATGAGATCGAGCGCGATCGAGGGCGCCGCGCTCGAAGGACTCGCTCGGAAAATCCAGCCGGTCAGAGTTTGGCGAGAGTTTCGAGCGCGCGCGGGGGAGCAGCGAGGAAGGCGGAGGAAAGTTTCGATGTCGGAAAATTCCCAAGTACGCCGCAGAGGCAAATTCGTCGTCGATCCTCGCTCCGATGAGACCAACGGCCACGAGGGCAGGGGCGGCGGGGCGGGGGAGGAGGAGGAGGAAGAAGAGGAGGAGGAGGAGGAGGATGAGGAGGAGGGGGGTGAGGGAGAAGACGTCGAGGAATAGGCGAGTACGGGAACGATGCGAGGGCGCGAGGAGCCCGATGTTATTTTCGCCCCTTAGATTTTTAATCGATCCGTCACTGGTAGGGTAGAAACGGGGTGGTTTCTTCCTTAGTTCCCTTCCTCGCCTCGTATTTAAAACCTCGGGGCTGATGAACGCTCCTCGTGCCGGGCAACCCTCCGCTCCCCGCGAGCCCCTCCTCCCCGACCTTCCTCCTTCCACCCTCATTACGCCCCCGCGCACCCGCGCTACCCCCGCGCCTCCCTTCCCCCGCCGGCCCCTTCCCTCGTTCCCGCGCCCCGGCCCGTCCCCCGACCCCCGGCCCCCGCCCCCCTGTCCCCCTGCCTCTGGCCCGCTCCCCGCCGCCACCGCCGCCGCCGCCGCCGCCGCCACCGCTTCGCCGGTCCCCGCGACTCCGCGACTCTGCGACTCCGCGACTCGGCAAGCCCAGCCGGCCCGGCGCTCCTTCGGCGAGGGCGCGCGTACGAGTCGCGTCGAGTGGAGCGCGACCGAACTCACACGCGTGCACCGCGAGCCTTCGCCTCGCGAGAGGGTGGAGGGCTTTCGGGAGGAGCGAGACGTCTTCGGGAGGTGGGCCGGCCAGGAGGAGGAGGAGGAGGAGGAGGAGGAGGAGGAGAAGGAGGAGGAGCGGGAGGGGGCATTTGGTAAGTGTGCAACGCATCGCGCGCTAATTCGTCCCGCCCCAACGGCTCTCCCGTATTACGCGCCGCATTACGGCCTCGGCGCGCGATGGGTGTTACTGACACTTATGGCCGGGAGAACACGTGAGTATTGCGTAAACGGCGGGCTCGTCCGCCGGCACGTGATGCTCGCGGCATGCCGCCTCGCGAGAGGCGGCCAACTTTCTCGTCTCCCCCCGTCCCTCCCCACGGCGCGCTCCGCCGCCCTCCGGGCCGGCCTTCCTCGCGGCCGGAAGGCGCTCCCGGCTAACCGAGGATCCTAGCGCGCGGCCGACAGGATGGCCCGCTTCCCGGGAAGTAGGCGACTCGGCGGAAAGTCGAAGAAAGAAAAATAAGAAAGCCCCGAGACGGGCCGGTAGGTCTCCGCCGAGCCGCCGAGCCGCCAAGCCGCCGACCCACCGACCCGCCGACCCGCCGACCCACCGACCCACCGACCCATCGACCCGACTCGCGCGACTCGCGCGATCCGATCCGACGAGCCCGATAGCGATCTCTCGCCCACCGCCGCCCGCCTCCGCCCGCCTCGCGCCCTCCCCGACACCCGCCGGCAGCCGCGCTCCCATCGCCGGAGGATCATCGGCGAGAACGCATCGAAGGACCGACGGAGGCGCTGCTCGAGAGCGGCCCTCCTCGCCGACGCGCGGTCTGCCGAGACGCGAGATTCCTGAATTCCCGCGGATACGGACGATGAGTCTCCGGAGATGCAAGTCGGCGATGCGCGACGGAGACCGCAGTCCACATCCGGCATGGTCCACCGACCGAGGGCGGCCCTCCCCGCGTCCAGCTCCATCGAATCCCCCTCCTCCTCGTCCCTTGGCCCCTCCGCTCTCCTCCGCTCTCCTCTCGAGGAGAATCGGCGCGCACGGGACGGAGCGGCGACGGCCTCGGCGAGAGCCGCTTAACGGTCACGATCGGTCGCGCGGTTTTCGCACCTCCGACCGACCGAACGGTTCTTCCGCTCGAAGCCTCGCTCCTCTATCCCCCCCCCCGGTCCACCCCCGGCAGCCCCCAGCACCGGCCTCCCTTCCTCGCGATCCGCCCGTCGAATTTATTCCTGCCCCGCTAAATCGAATAATTCGTCGCCGGCAAGGCGACGACGCTGGCGGCGGGGGCGATTAAGGAGGAATTATCGAACCGGGATTTAACTCGATCGTCTCGCGGTAATATTTCCCGATATACTTAAAGTCCGTAATCTTGCCGGTGCTCCTCTCGCGCCTCTCCGCAACCATTTTGCGGCACTCTGGCCGGCCGGACCTCGGCGCGGCGTAATTTCATCGGTAAACGTCCCAACGGCCGCTTCCCGAGTCGCGGCAATCCCTCCTCGCAGCATCCCTCCCGTCCCCCCCCCCCCGCCCCTTCCGAAGCTTCCAAAGCGGAAGCGTCGACGGCGCGGGGCTCCTCTCCGGCCGATATTGGCGAGCGCAACCGCGCAGCCCGGCGTTGGCGGCAAACAATAGCCCGGCCAGGATTTTGATAAGGCGGGAGCCTACCCGGCGAATTCGGAAGCGTTGACCTAGCCCCGGGCCAAGGTTTCCGGGTGATCACCCTGTATGGCCAGACTAACGGCACACACTGTCGCATCCACGCGCACGGCTCTCGAGCGGGGCGGGGAGAGGGAGAGCGAGTCCGTATGGGAATACACCGGAATACACGTCCGGGGGTTGCCGAGGAGTCGGCCGGGGGGGAGGGGGCGGAAGATGAAGGCAGATAGCGAGGGAAGACGGCGAGAGGGTGGCGAGAGGGTGGCCAGAGGGTGGCCGGAGGGTGGCCGGAGGGTGGCCAGAGGGCGGAGGAGCCGGAAGGGGGCGGGGGTTGGGATGGGATGGGATGGGATGGGACGGGACGGGATGGATGCTACACAGTACGCGGACGGTCTTAGCGGTATCTTGGCTCCCTCGCTGTCCTGGGGGCGAGCGGCTAAATACCTCAGGATTGTTACTATTGCCACCCCTTTGCACCCTCCTCCCTCGCCGCCCGGCGGGCCGGCTGCCACCCACCGAGCACTCCTGGCCCTCCCCCTCAGACTCCCCCTCACCCTCGCCCACCGATAGGAGATGGAATGGGTTAATGCTATTGATTCACGTGCACGAGGTGCTTGGCTAGAAGCGCCAGCGACGAACGCCACTGTTTGACGGTAACGGATCTTCCTACCTCTCTCCCTCGGAGGCATATCCGCGCGAACGGCCGCGCGTCCCTACGCGCTCGACTTTTCGTCCTCTGCCTCTGCCTCTGCCTCTGCCTCTTCTCTTCTCTTCTCTTCTCTTCTCTTCTCTTCTCTTCTCTTCTCTTCTCTTCTCTTCTCTTCCCCTCCCCTCCCTTCCCTTCCCTTCCCGCCCTTATCCCCGTCGCGCCTCTCTCCCTCCCTCTCTCTCTCGCCGGCGGAGGACCCTCTCAACTTTTGCGCCGGCTGCCCATCGCTCTTACCGCAACAAACTCGGCACTCTACCTATCCATCCATCCGAGGGCTGTCCTCTCTGCGTTCAAATTCGTCGGTTCGATTTGGAAGGGAAGGATGGATATCCGTGCAAAGATTCGCACCGTTTCCCAACAAACCCTCTGCGTGTCCATGCAACGCCGTTCGTACCTGTCATTCGGCGGAGTGTGCCGGATATCGAAGGAGGGTGGAGGGAGGGGCGTGTGTGTGTGTGTGTGTGTGTGTGAGAGAGAGAGAGAGAGCGGGGAAAAGGAAAATCGGGAAAAGGAGGATCACGGCTTAGACGCGCCTCCTCGAGGCAGCCCCTTTCCCGCCAACCTTGCCTCCTCTACGGTCCGTAAAGGCTTTCGCGCTACCGCGAGGGGTGGAGGTGGCGCGATCTAAACAACTTTCCATCTCAAAGTTTGCTCCGAGTCTTTCGGTACGGATCGGAAGGCCTTGCCTCGCCTGCCGCGCGCGCGGATCGAGGAATCGGCATCGATATGACGGAGGAAGAGAAGGGAAGGAAGCCCTTCGAAGAGCGATCGGGCGAGGGGGAGGTGGTGGGCGGAAGGAGGAAAAAAGGAAGAGGAAGAGGACGCGCGCGATTAAACGTGGCTCGGGCTCCTGGAGAAACCTCCGGGGTCTGCATTATCGCGAGGCGCAATACAATATGCGGATAGACATTTGCAACTCGCGCACAGAACTCCCTCGGGTAAGGTCGGCGCTGGTCCACGCTCTGCTCTCGGAAGTGTGATCGGGGGGTAGGAAGATGCCTCTCTTCTTACCCCTCCCCCGAGCCCTGTGGCCGGACACGAAGAGTGGCGGCGGTGGCGGCGGCCGGGAGGAACGAGGAGCCTCGAGAGCGAAGGAGCGGAGTAAGGCGAGAGGACGAGAGCGAGGCGAGGCGAGGCGAGGCGAGGCGAGGCGAGGCGAGGCGAGGCGAGGCGAGGCGAGAGCGAGGCGAGAGCGAGGCGGGAGCGAGAGCGAGAGGGCCACGGCCCGGCGGAGAGGGGGTAAGAAACTGTGAAATATCGATTAAGTTTGCCAGTAAGACAAGGAACGTCCGCGAGGCGAAGCCGGAGGTGGGGTGGGCCGCGGTAAGGAGAGAAGAGAGTTCGGCGCCGGAGGGGGTCGGGGGCTCGAAGGTGGCAGTGGGTGGTCAGGGCGCGGGGAAGGTGATATGAGCATTGTATCGGGGAATTAACGGTACTCCCCTCGCGCCACCCCTCCCCAGCCCCCACGAGAGCCTCCCTCGCCCTCGCCATCGCCATCGCCCTCGCCCTCGCCCTCGCCCTCGCCCTCGCCCTCATCCTCCTCCTCATCCTCATCCTCCTCCACCTCCTCCACCTCCTCCACCTCCTCCGCGCCCCCGCCCCGCTCCTCTCGGGCCGTCTTCCTTGCCGCGTCTTCTGGTCCGCCACCGTCTCCCTCCCGGCCGATCTTCTCTCCCGCCGCCCTCCGCTCGCGGCCCACATCTCTCTCTCCATTATACGCGCTAGGTGTGTACGTACATCCGCACGTCTGGCCGTCTTTCTCGCAGCGGCGACGCTTCTCGCTCGGCGTCTTACCGCTGGCCTCGCCGGCCCGCTCGGCCGCCGCTCCCCCCTGGCCGCCACACGGCCCGGATCGGCTCCCGAGCAACCCTCTATCCGGCACTGCTGTGTACATCGAGGAAAGCGCCGGCCGGGCTATGCGCCGATGCTGGCCGGAGAGCCTGACTAGAGGGATGCAACGAGTTGCGGAGACGCGAGTGTGCCCGAGTCCTGCCCTCGCCCCCCGCGCCCTCGCCCTCGCTCTCGCCCTCACCCTCTCAACACTCGCCTCTCGCCTCTCGCCTCTCGCCTCTCGGCCTCTCGGCCTCTCGCCGCCCGCGCGCGCCGAGTCCGTCTCCCTCGCGCCGCTCGACGCCGTCTTCCTCGCCGTCTCCGGCCGTGCTTCGAGCTCTCCGTCCTCGCGCGCTCTTCCCTGGACACGTCCTTCCGTTATCTGGACAGCGGCAAGGGGCGGTCAGGAATCGCATGTCGAGTACACGAATCGCGGCCAACTCTCGGGATCGATACGGTTTCGGCGAGGATTTTCATTAGGGTATTTCGCGTCGCAACCTCCAAAGAGCAATGCCCAGGCTACGAAGCTTTCGCGATAATGCCCCCCCCCCTCCCGCCTCGTTCGTCGCCGGTGCGCCCCGTAAGCCGACGCTTGGGAAAAAGTCTCGGCCTCGTCGTTGCCTCCTTAGCCCGAGAAGGCGCGAGGCCAGATCGGCCGCCGACTCTCGGCTTTCGCGGAAACGGCTGGCATCGTGACCGATGTGTTCTCGCCAAATCGCATCCCTCGCAGAATCGCCCCGGATCGCGAAGCGCTCGACGAGACGGGGCGAGAGAGGGAACGGTGTGGGCAGGAGGGCGGGAGGGAGCGAGAGAGACGCAAAGGCGCGAAATCTGTCTCGACGGGGGGTTCAGAAATCGGCGATAAAATTGATGTAAACAGCCACTTGGCACGCTCTTCGCGCCGAAGCTCGCTCCCCGGAGGAATCTCCCTCCTGGGAATCTCCCTCTTTCTCTTTTCCTTTCTCCATAAGCTACCCCTTCGCGGGGGCGAGGGGATTCGCGTATGCGAGAGCCGATAGCGGCATGGCAAGCGGCACCTCGAGCGTGGAAGTTGGTGGATGCAGGCTGGAGGCTGGTGGCTGCAGAGCGGAGGACGGGGAGGTAGGAGGGAGGACGGCGGGTGGAGGATGGCGGGAGGAGGGAGGCTCGGGGAGAGGAGAAACGGCCATAAACAGCTTGTTGCTTCCGCGAAACTGCCAAGGCTCCCGCGGAGAGGCTCGAACTCGACTCCGTGCTCGCTTCGGTCGTACCACCTATCCGGCGGAAAGTATGCGTAGAATGCGAGAGATAGGTCCGTGAGAGCGGGAAACGCGTCCGCGGCCGCGGAGAGCGCCGAGCCTCTTTCGCCCATCTTTCGCGGTAGGTCACCAGCCATTCTCCTTCCCTTCCGAGCATCGAGGGTCATTTCGACCTTCTCCGTTCGGAGGAGGACGAGAGGCGCACGAGGGAAGACCGGCCTCTGGTGGACGAAGTTGCTCGCGAAGGATGAGGGGGGGGGGGGAGAGGCTTTAGAGGGTCGCGCTCCGAAGATTCGGCCGTCTTGGCGTTTTTCTTTCCACTCGGCGGCTCCTCGCGATACCGCGTCTTCGCGGCCGAGGGAGTCTCGCGGTCCTTAATCTCGAGGCGAAGTCGGAGAAACTGGCCGAGAAGGCCGGAGGAAGAAAGACGGAGAGGCGGCGAGGCGGTGAGGAAGGAGGCGCGGGGCCGGTAGCGAAGAGGAGAGGCGAGAGGCTACCAGGAAGCGAACCGCGGCGGATAGCGGGCGGCCGGGGGAGGGGGAGAGTTGGGGGGGTTCGGTAAGGCGGCTCGAGAACGAGTAGGAGAGAAAGCGAGAGAGGGAGAGGGAGAGGGGCGCGCCAAGGGTTCCGAGATACTAACCCTTGGCCAAGCCGCACCCCGAGGTCCAGAATAATCTACAATCCATATCAGTCTTAGGTAGTCCACCCTGCCACCCCATTCCGCCCCGAGCTGGAACCACCTTTGCCGATGAGAGAGCTCGCCGTCCCTCTCTGCCTCCTTCCCTTCCTGCCCTTCCTTCCCATCCTTCCCTTCCTGCCCTTCCTTCCCTTCCTTCCCTTCCTTCCCTTCCTTCCCTTCCTTCCTTTCCTTCCCGTCCGCCGCTCTTCGTCCCTTTCTCGCGGCTCTTCCTTCCACCTCCTTCCGTCCCTTCGGTCGCTCCTTACCGCGATCCTCCTCCCGCCGCCCCCGTACCAGCCCCTTTCTCGAGCTCCCTCGTCCTCGCCCTCGCCCTCGCCCTCGCCCTCGCCCTCGCCCTCTTCCTCTTCGTCTTAGCCGCAACCCTTGCCGGGACCAGCCGGCTAGTCAATACCCCACACGTTCCATCCTTATACGCGCGAATGCCGGCTCCTTCTATGTACGGACCCTAAACCATCTCCCTATCCAGCCCACGACCACTCCGACTCCTTAACGATGAAACTATACCGGCCGGCCGACCGACCGACCCTCCGACCCTCCGACCCCGCCTAACCCCTCGGAGAAATTCGCTGGGCAACTGCCGTTCCACAGACTTTGGTCATCGGGCGAAGCGCCTCGCGCGTCCCTCGCGAAAGCGCCGGGCGAAGAGGCAGAGTTGCACGGAGTCCGAGCGGCGCGACCGATTTAAGGCTTCGTTGCGCTCGAATTCTTCCTCCGGTCCGGGTATCTCGGAGAATCGCACCGCGCGGCAAGAAGTCGGTGCTTGCAAATCAAAGCGAGGTTGGCGCGGGGCGCGAGGCGATCGACGCGAATAGCTCGGCTTTGCTCCGAGGAGGGAATCCGCCGCGCGTCGATCCTCGGATCGGTGGAGAGGCAGGGCCGAGCCGTCGAAAGAGCGGAGGAGATATCTCGGCCGAAAGGCCGGCTCGCGAGCGTTCCGCCCAGAGCCACTTCCGCCGGCCACGAATCGGGTTACGCATTAATATTGGAGGGGCCCGACGCGGAGCGACAGTGGGCCGTGAATGTTTGAGAGAGCGCGTTTCCCGCGACGTCGAGGAGCGTCGGCGGATGCAAAATCTATTTCGGGCGGATTCCCAGTTCCGCCGGTGGAAGCGCTCCAAAGGATCCGGCTATTTTGGGCCGGTGCGAAAGGTAGGTATTTCGAAGGCAGACGCTTCGGGACGATCGGGTTATCCGAGTTAAGCGGGCGCACCGATCGACCGTGCTGCATTATTGAGGAGCCGCGGCCCCGGGGGGTGGGAGCAGCGCTGCGGGGGAACCAACGCGAGAATCCGGGGACGATATATTTATCATAAGAGCGCTTCCTGCCGCGGCTATTTCAGTCTTCATTCATACTCGGTGCCTCTTCCTCCCCGCCGGCCGCCGCCTGCCACCGCTGCTGCCACCGCCGCCGCCGCCGCCGCCGCCGCCGCCGCCGCCGCCGCCACTCCCGCCCCCGCCGCCACCCCGCCTCGCTGTCGCTTCGAGGCTGCGTAGGGGCGGTCGAACCCATTCACGGATTCGACGCGGGATCCGCACGGTCTCGCCAACGTTCATTCACGATCCTGGCTACGTCTTGGCGAAACTCCCGCCTCGAGGCTCGCTCGCTTCGAGGCGGAAGAAGGTCCGGGGGTGTGCGAGCGAGGCCGAGGCCGCGAGGCGGCGGACGGATGGCGCGCGATGCGGAGCGGATTATCGAGGAGGCGCGCGGAGGCGGCTTGGCCAAACTCCTCGTGGAACGCGCCACGCTGGCCTTCGTCGCCACTGGCAGACGCGTACCCATGGAAGTAATTCTTTTCCGCTCGGCCTGGCTTCCGAGAAACGGTAGATCGGTTTATAGCATTACCTGTTGGAAGCACCTTGCGAACGGTCGAGCGAGTCCGCAAGTCGAAAGCGTATTAAGCGTCCCACCCTGGCCCGACCAAAGCCAACCACCACCGTGCAAGATCCCGCATGACTCCTTTACAAAGGGTTTGCGGCCTTGGGTGCCGGCGATGCACTCGTAAACACGGGCGAGAACCGCGCGACGGAGAGGGGAGAGGGGAGAGGGGAGAGACGTAAATCCGCAGGAAAGATGCTTCCTCGAAGTAGGTGGCTACCGCAGGAGCGTTGCGAGCGGCGAGGCTCCGGCCGAGACGATCCCGATTCCGCCGCGATTCGAGCGATTAGCCGCGACGGGCCGATAGGCGAGCGAGGGTGGCCGCGGAGGACGATCCGGCCGAGGCCGAGGCCAGGCGAGGCGAGGCGAGGCGAGGCGAGGCGAGGCGAGGCGAGGCGGGGGGGCTCCGCGACGAGCTCGCCACTCGCGCGAAACTCGGGGAGAAAGAACGGAAGGAGCGCGGGGAGGCGCGAGACTCGGCGACGAAGGTTACGACGAGAGGAGCCTTCGAGCCATCCTTAGCGCCCTTCCCCGTTCCACCCTCACCGCCCGACTCGCCCTCCTGCCCCTCTCTCCCTCGCTCCCTCTCCCTTCCTCGCGAGGCTTACCGAAACGACGGCCACTTGGCGATCGGCCACCGGTGCGGAGCTCGCGTTAATGGCTCGGGCCCTCCTCGGACCTTCAGGGAAGTGCAACATTGTCTCAGCCAAGGCGACCGTCTTCCCGGAATTCTGCGCGCACTTTGTCCTCGTCCATCTTTTTTCCTCGAGCCGTGCGAGCGATCCTTCCCCTAGCGCGTCGCTCTCCGGTCCGTCATTATCATCGGCCGGCCCGTCGCGTGCTTCCTAGGCACGTCGCGTCGTCCGGTGAATACGTTCAGCCTCGATAGAGCGACACGCCCGGCGAGCGTCCTTTGGGCTCGAGGCTGGTTTGCCTCTCGTTGGCCCGCTTCTCTCTCGAGCTCCCTTCTCGGAGGAGGACGAGAGGCTCCGGGACGGTCGCGAGAGGGCAACGCGGTGGCCGAGGACGCGTCTCCAGCTGCAAGTCCGGTGCTCTCGCGGTGCTCGGGAGAACAAAGGCGAGGCGGAGGAGGCGGCATCATGGGCGCGTAATGTCCGAGGAGAAAATTGGCGAAAGGGTTAACGCGTTCCTCGAAGAGCATCGGCCGACGATCGGCCGATCGGCAAGGCCGGAGCGTGGAAGCGCGGCAGGGCGAAAAACGGGGGCCTGGCTGGGGCCGGGCCGAGAGCTCGTCGAACGGTCAACGACTGGCCCCCTCGGTCCTCGGCAATCGCGTCCGTCGCGGCCGCGAGCGCTCGGCCTCTGCTCGGGCAAGGTATCGCGGGAAGGCCGAAGGAGGAGGCGATCGGCGCGGAATCGGGCTCGCGCGGATCCCTCGCCGAGCCTAGGCTTCTCCTCGAGGCGAGTGCTCGGCCCGAGGCGCCGGATACTCTTATCGCCGCTATCTTGTTTTCGCCCCCGCTCTTAGACATGCAGGGGACGCGCTTTTACCTCTGGCGCCCACCACCTTCCAGCCACGCTAATCTCTGGCAGATCTCCCGCGGAATCTCATTAGAAATTCATAACCGTCGCCGCCCGCCGCCCCGCCGCCCTCGCCGCCTCCACGGCCAGCCGTCGGCCGCCGACGAGCCACGGGGAAAAACCCATGATACGAAAGAAATAAGCGGGCAAAGTACATTAAAAATTAATTACTTTGCTGATGGAAGCTAGAAGTGCCTAGTGCGCTCCACGGCCCGGCCCTCCGGCCGGGTGGCCGCCCCCGGCCGCTTCCACGGCGAGCCACCCGCCGCGGCGCATTCCGCCTCCCCCTGGCGTGCGGCGCCGCGAGTCGCGAGTCGCCCTCGCGTCCTGCCGCTCGGCCGACTTTGGCCGGCCGACCGGCCGGTCATCTTAATATCGGCCCGTCCGCAGGCCCGTCCGCAGGCCCGGCCGGGGGGCTCGCCTGGTAAACGGATAAACGGATTCCGCGGCGAGGCCTCGCGATCGGATTTGCCGCGCGGCGAGGCACTTAACTCGCGCGCGACCCTCTTGCGCGGCCCGAGGGGGCGGCCGAAGGCTCGGGGGAGGGCCAAAGGGAGAAGGATATTTTCTCCTTCTACCTACGCTCTCCGCGTCTACGTCGAATACCGCCGCCGCCGCCACCGCCACTCCCACGTCCATCGTTCTCCGTAGCGGCAGGACCCGGGACTCTGGGAGTAATTAACTCCTTAACGAAGTAAACACGACGCCATCTTAGCTTCCGTCGCTACCCCGTCCTCTCCCTGCCCCCATCCGCCACCCCCGACCAGCCCGCCCGCCCTGCCTCCGCCTCGGCCTCTGCCTCTGCCTCTGCCTCTGCCTCTGCCACTGCCTCTGCCTCCGGCGAACCATACCCGCGCGACTCCCGCTTTTTCCCTCGCCTCGAGATCGCGCCGACAAGTTTTATTTTCCGGGCGCTAACGCGATTCGCTAACGCGGTTCCCTCGCGACCTCGCTTCTCGAGCCGCCGAGGAGAGGATCGAGTCCACCCTTCGACGGGGGCAGCCCCCGAGCTCGGCGGGCCGCGGGGCCACGGGGAGGAGAGCGGGAATAGCGGCGCTCGCGAGCTCAAACTCGTTCGGAGCGACGCGCGATATCGCAACAAACGTATAGGAGGCCGCGACCGTATCCGACATAATTCGAGCCCAGCGCCGGTGAAGTAACACGATCCAAGTTGCATCACAGGCGTGGATCGCATCTCTGGCACGTGAAGCGGTGGGAGCGCTCGGAAGGAGAGCGGATGCTCGCGCTCTCCCTCTCTCCATCTCGAAGAGGAGGGCGGGGGGGGGGGGGAGGCCGAGGTGGTCCGTTTCTTCGCTCCTTCCTTCGTTTCGCTCCTTCCTTCCCTCCTTCCCTCCTTACTCCGTCCGTCCATCCGTTCGATGGTTCGCCGGTTCGTTGGTTCGTTGGTTCGTTGGTTCGTTGGTTCGTTCGCTCCTTCCTCGCTTCCCTCCTTCGCTCCTCCGTCCGTTCCGCCGTTCGCCACCCCCCGCCCCCCGCCCCCCGCCCGCCTCCCCTGCCCCCACGGGGCCGCGTCCCTCGGTTTCTTCGTCCGAGGCCCGCAGGTCGAGGGGTCCGGGTCGCACGATCCTGCTTGATCTTTGCGCTCGTGCGATCTCTCGTTCCAGGCGGCAACTACCGAGGGCTTGGAACACCAGCGCGACGGCCTCTTGTTCGAAACTGGGCAAGTTGCTCGCGGCAAAAGTTGCTGGCCGGCCGCTGCCCTCCTCGCTCCCTCTCGGCCTGGCGGCCGCGCTCCGGGCCGGCTCCTGGGAGGCGACCCGCTCGCGGCAAGCGGAAAGCGGAAAGCTCCTCGGCAAAGTTCCGACGGGCGGCGGCCGCGCGGTCGTGCGGGCGCACTCCTGACCCACTGGGACACGCTTGGCCGCCAAATCGATTTTTCCGCGCAACAGATTGGCCCGCGCGGCGCCCTTCGATGAAGTTCGTAGCCATCGCTCGGCGAAGCCGCGGACGTAGCCGCGGTGTGCATAACCCGATCTCCCAGAGGTTCGACCGAGCATCCAGGCCTACCTCCCCGAAGTCTTCCTCGGCCCCCCGGCCGCCCCACGCGGGACACCCGAGAGCGTAAGCGGTGCATGCCACCTTTCGGGCCACGAACGAGGCCGGCCGGCCTCGAGAGCCGGGCCGGAGCGCGCTGGCCGAGCGTGCGCCCGTCCGTGCAAGCGAGCGGATCGTGCATCTCCCGCAATTAGTCCAGATCTATTTTATTCCCCGCCGGGATTTATCGGCCCTCGCGACTCTAGATCAACCCGCCGCCGTGCCTCTCGCTCCGATACGTGCACGTGTATCCGTGCCGCCGAGCCCTCGCGGCCTCCTCCGTGCCGCATGCCGCGGATTAAGACACACAAGGCTCCACTACCGACCGGGATCGCGCCGCGCGTTATTTCTCGCCGATGTCCGCCCTTCCTCGCCCCCTCGCCCCCTCGCCCCCTAGCCCCCTGCTGGAACCGTTGCCCTCCGCGGACGCGTTCCCGCACTCTGCCCCCTTCCGCCCCGGCCCCTCTCTCGCGGAGGGCGGCTCTCGCTCGCCTTAAGCCCCCGCCTGGCGAGGAAGGGCCTTCTCCCGATTCCCCCGCGGTACCCCTCAGCGGGCTTTGCGCGACCACGGGCCCTCCTACGGGGCAGGAGGGGGAGGCTCCTTTCGGGTTTCGGCCTGCCAGCGCGAAGGTGGACGCCGAGCCGATTATTTCCGGCACCGTGGGCCTCGGGGGCACCGAAGTATATCGACGATTTACTCGAATAAATACGCTCTCTCGAGCATGAGCTCGCTCGGGAATAAGTGCCACGCCGGACGGACGACCGGATGCGACGGGATGGCAAAAACCGCAGTAGCCGCGCGATTCGCTTCTTCCCCGCTGAATCCATCTCTCCCTCCGCCGCTCGCGATCTTTTCTCTCGCCCCCTCTCGGCCCGCCGCGCCGCTTTTTTCCTCGCCGCCCCGCTTCCCCGCCCCCTCGCGCCGATCGATTTTGCCGAGCATGTCGCGCGTCTCTCGATCCGCCTCGATCCGCCTCGATCCCTCCTCTCCGCGCCGGCGGCGCGAGGAAGGAAACCCGTCGATCGGCCGGTCGGCGGTCCGTCGAATCGACGGCGACGACGAGGAGACGCGAGTAGCGGCCGAGAAACGAGGCGAGAAGCGCAGCGCCGAGCCGGAAGCGCGAGACGAGGAAGGCGCGGCGCGAATCGAGCCGATCCGACGAGGATGTTGGCCAAGCGGACTCGGCCAGCGCCCGAAGAGACGAGAGGGGCCTCGAGATCCGAGCGCGGCGGGGGGCTCTCGTGGGCGGGGGGGGGGCGGAGGCGATGGGAGCAGGGCGATAATAAGAAAGAGGGACAAAGTGGTGGCGGAGACGCGGCGCGGCGAGGGAGGGCGAGCCAACCCTCTTCTCGGCCTACACCCCCGCCACCCGCCACCCGCCACCCGCCACTCGCCCCGCTCCTCGAGGACCGCTTCTCGCCCTCCAGATTTCCTTGCCCTTCCGTTTCTTCGCCTTCTCCTATTCTCCGGCCGGCGCGGGGGAAATATTCGTAAGAATTAAAGCGCCGAGAATTAACATTCCTCCGGAGCGGGCTCCGCGAGGGAGGAACGGCCGCCTGGGTCGCGGGGACGCGGGGGGTGCGTCGTGCGTGCCTCCCTCGGCTCGCGAAACAACGGGAGCATTACCACCCGTCTCCGCTGCCTCGCCAGCCCCTCGCGATCCTCTCTTCCTCTCCCCCCCCCCATGCCCGTCCCGCTCACCCCCGCGCCTCCTCCCGACTGCCGCGCTCCTTCCCCCCCCCCCTCTCTCTCTCTCTCTCTCTCTCTCTCCTTTCGCCTCTCTCCTTTCTCCTTTCTCCGCTTTCTCTCCGACTCCATCGCCTCCATCGCCTCTCGAAACTCGCCCCTCGCTCTTCTTCGCTCTCTTTTCCTTGCCACCCTCTCCGGCCGTCCTCTCTCTTGCTCTCGCGAACTCTCTCCGTCTCAGCCCCAGAGAAGGTCTCGCTCCTTCTTCCCGCAGCTCTTCGACTCGAGTCCCGTTTCCTTCTCCCGCCTCCCGCCTCCCGTCTCCGATTCCCGCGACCCCTTCTTTCCTATACACGCCGTCGTTCGCCGTCTAAGGGGAGGGCGAAACTCCCGCTCTCGCAGTAGGGGAGGCTGTCTTATTCTTTCCACTCATTAAGGCGGATCGATGTGCCGGTGGATGCGGCGCCGAGGGGATGGGGTTGCGGGCTGACGGGCTCGAGCCGGGAGGGTGAGGCGCTTGGAAGAAGGTGGAGGCGAGCCAGGCACGGTATGACATGTCGCCTACCCGCCGTCTCCCCCGCCGCTCTCGGCCACCCTCGCTCTTACCCTTGCTCTTGCTCTTACCCTTACCCTTACCCTTACCCTTACCCTTACCCTTACCCTTACCCTTACCCTTACTCTTACCCTTACCCTTAATCTTACTCTCGCCCCTGGCCCGGCGCGCCCGTATGCGTGCACGACTCCGACGCTCTCGCACCTCGACAAACGCAACGCCGCTCCGGAGGATCCGTCGGAGGATGCTTTGGAAAATCCACCCAGAGCGACGCCTCGGTCGGCGATCTCGTTCCTCGCGAGTCCTCCGCACTTCCCACGGAGTCTTCCCGTTCGCGCGCCACGGGATTGGCCCTCGCCGCAGTGCACCGCCGCGGCTCGCGGGACCGTCCGCGGGGCGAATCTCGAAAACCGCGGGACAAGGGCCGCTCGCCGCGGCAGGAGGGCGAAGGGCGGAGGGCGAAGGGCGGAGGGCGGAGGGCGGAGGGCGGAGGGCGGAGGGCGGGGGCCCGGGGCAGGTCGGAGGAGCGGGCGGCAGGTGAAGGTGAAAAGGGGCGACGGAGGGTGGAAGAGGCAGAGACCACGTGCTCCGCCACGTGGTGACCGAGCCCCACCCTGGCGGCACCCCCTCAACCCACCCTCGTCCGACGGCCGCCCCCGGCCCGCGGCCTGCCGAGGAGACGGCGAGCGCGTAAGGCCGCGCGCCGACGCCAGCTGACCACGCAGTGGACCATCCACCACCGACGCCAATAAAATCTCGGCGCTACCCACCCACCCGGCCGCTCTAGAGGGAGGGGGCTCGGCCGGTCTCTCGAAAAAGCGGGAAACGGAGAGAGAGAGAGAGAGAGAGAGAGAGAGAGAGAAGAGAGAAGAGAGAAGAGAGAAGAGAGAAGAGAGAGAGAGAGAAGAGAGAAGAGAGAGAGAGCGTCTTTCTTCCTCTCGCTTCTCCCTTTTTGCGGCCGCCACGTGGGCCGGCCGGCCAACCGGCCAGCCGGCCAACCGGCCACCCGCCACCCAGCCACCCAACCACCCAACCACCCCGCCACCCAGCCACCCAGCCAACCCACCAACCGGCCAACCGACCAACCGACCGACGTCCGACCACCGCGCGACACGTGACCACTGCCCGTTCACCACCGTCAGCTGACCGCTCCACTCCCGCCTGTCCGACTTCTTCTTCGGCCCGCTCGAGCGGCCCGACCTCCGAGGCGAGCCCTACGCAACGTCTCCTACTCCCCTGCCACGGCCCGCCGAGCCCTGCCATCCCCAAACTCCTTCGATGGACCGCTTAGGGCTCGAGGCGGCCAGACATTGCCGCGTACCGATACGCGCCACCGATGCGCGAACCTATCCTCCCCACTGGTTCGAGTTGCCCCCGAGCCCACGGCCACCGCGAGGCAGGCCCGACGAGCCTCTGGCGGGAGATACGTGCCAAAGTTTTAAGTCGAGCGCGCGTCCTGCCATCCTGCGAATCGTAAGCGGACTCGAATTCGAGGACGAAGACGAGGACGAGGACCAGGATGAGGGGACAGCGGCGACGGTGGCAAAGAGAACGACGACGTCGACGACTCCCACGGAAAAGGAATTCCGGGACGTACAGCGTGCACGTACAGCAAACACACGTGCATCCCCGCAAACATACGCGTACTCACACGTACCGAGCTCGTCTGCACGGATGCCTATATGTAGATTGCAGAAGAACCACGCCCTCTCCCGCGAAGGCCTCCTCCACCTCCACCTCCTCCCCCCTTCACCCCTCCCCCATCACCCTCCTCCACCTCCTCCTCCTCCTCCGCGCACCCCCTCGGCCCCTGCCCACCCGTCCGTCGCCGCCACCGCCGCCACTGCCGCCTTCGCCTCATCCATCCCCAACCCCTAATGACGCAAGCAAAGCAAAACAAAGAAAGGTTTATACACCGTAGGAGCGCGCGCTCTCTCGTCTCACCCCTTCCTTCTTTCTCCAAACGCCAGCCAACCGACTCGCTCTTTCGATTCCCCGTTTCCTCTCCTTCTCTTTCTCCTTCTTTCTACCACTTCGTTTGCGCTCCCTCTCTTCCCGCTCCTCGCTCGCTCGCTCGCTCGATCCCTCTCTCTCTCTCTCTCTCTCTCTCTCTCTCTCTCTCTCTCTCTGTCTCTCTCTCTGTCTCTCTCTCACCCTCTCTCGCCCACTCTCTCTTTTCCTCGCCGCGTTGCTCCCCATCCCGCTGGCTCGAAAAGACCCGCGCTCTTTCTCCATCTCCGGGTGCTCGCTCGCTCACATGCGCGCAAATGAAATCGATTAAAATGCTGGGCGCAACTTCTAGGCAGAGCTGCTCTACCCTTCCTTCCCCTCGCTTCAAACTCCGACAACGTCCCACTCCTTCGTCGTAAGAAACCGAGAAAACCCTTACGCGCGTTCCCCGCCGGCCCTCTTCCTCTCGCCCGATCGAGTACCGCCAACCCCCTAAACGCGTATATACGCGTATACGCGTGTGCGTGCACATGCACGGAGGCACGTGTCCACGTATGCGCGTGCACGAGTATGCATACGTGCGTATAGCTATAGACATGCTTGCTCGTGTATCGGCTCGGCCGATTCGGAAGGCGCGAGAGCGCAGGGGCGCGAGGGCGCGAGGCCCTATAGCCGCGTCTCCACGTGCTCCCAAGCACGTCCGGTCGGTCGAGTCCGAACCCCTCGATGCGTCCGCGAATGCGTCGCGAGCTGCTCCAAAGTCTCGCGAGTTGGCCTATTCGGCAAAAGCGAGGAGGCGCGCACGATTCGAGCGCGACGCGGCCCATGTGCGTGACCATGAAAGAACGGGAACGAGCGCGCTGCCGGTCGAGGGAGGAAGCGACGCGGGGCGCAAGGGCCAGCGGGGGGTGCCCGTGGGTGCCCGTGGGTGCCGGTGGGTGCCGGTGGGTGCCGGCGGGTGCCGGCGGGTGCCGGGAGGTTGGCAGCGGGGGCGCATAGGGTAGCTAAGACGACCGACTCCCGAGTAATTATAAAACGCAATCGATACTTTACATATCCTAGGCGCGGGCGGCAGAAGCAGGGCTCGCGGAAAGTGCCGAGCGGCGAGCGACGGCTCGGATCTCGAGGAGACCGAAAATACGATCTATCGGGTAGATTGGCGCGTTCCCGAGCGTCGAGCGTCGAGCGTCGAGCGCGAGGAGGGAGACGCCGACAATAACGCGAAATATTAATGACGAAAAACGTGCAGGCCGGCTTCCCGCCGGAAATTACGCTTGCACAAATGTATCGCGGAACGCAAGAACAACGATGAATTCGCGGCTGAGAATGCGGGGATTCAAAAATGAAGGAACAATGCGACCGGTCGCAGGAAATAATGTAAATTCGCGGTACCCGAAACAATAACCCTTGAGCGTCGCTCGAAAACACTCCGAGCATCCCCGCGCGCCACCGGGCCCGAGTCCTGCGGCGGGCCGAGAGGCGGCGGAGAGGCGGCGGAGAGGCGGCGGAGAGGAGGCGGAGAGGGGCCTCGCGACCCGCCGACCGTCTTCCGGCCTGGAGGGCAGGCCAAGGGTCGCTACGTCGGCCGGACGCGCTGCGCGGCCCTCCGCGGAGGGAAGCGCGCGACCGGCCGAGCGCGATGACCGAGGACCGAGGAGGGCGCAGCTCCGCGAGGGGCGAATCGCCCGATTAATCCCCGAACGGCGCGACTCCTTCGGGAGGCCCGCTGGTCTTCGAGCCCCTCGAGGGCGAGCAGCGAGCGAGCGGCATTCGAGGCTTGGCGACCGTCGGGCCTGCTGGTAGCTCCGGAGGCGGCAGGGGCCGCGGGGCTGTGGCGCTCCGGAGGAGAGCGCGGGAGGGTGGGCCGGCGGGGAGCGAGGGAGGGAGGGAGGAAGGGAGAGAAGCGTTCTCGTGGAGGGTAGCAAAGTGGGGTGGGCACCGAGGGTACGGCCAGATTTTAACGATTCCTCTGCCGCGGAGTCTTAAGAGAAAGAATGGCGGGGATGGGTGAAATGAGAGGGGAGGGTCGGGGCTTGGCGAGGGTGTCGGGGATGTGGGCACGGCGCGGAAAGAAGAGAAAGGAGAGACGGGCGGCCGGGTGGGCGGTGGCGGAGGAAAAGACGACGCGGGACGGGGCGCGGGGGGCGCGGGGGGCGCGGGGGGCCTGGAGATCGCGCGGCGGCGGCGGCGGCGGCAGCGGCGGCGGCGGCCGAGGAGGGTGTGGGGCGAAGGACGCGAAATGAAGAAATTCTATCTACATTTCCAACCCTTCGTGCGGCGTCTTACCCGCCCCCTCCCCTACCACCCGTGCCTCTCACCATCTTCCTACCCTTGCCCATCGCCCTCGCCCCCTGCCCCCCGCCCCCTGCCCGCCCTGCCTCTGCCCCGCGGCCCTCTTCTTTTCTCCTCCTCCGCCCTCCGTTCCCTCGGCCCTCCGCCTCCGACCCTTCGTCCTTTTCTTCGTCCGCTTCCACCTTTGCTTCCTCCGGTCTTCGCTCGCGCCGGCTCTCTACGCTCCTCTCCTCTCCTCTGCCTCTTCTCTACCGCGATGTCCTCCCAATCCGCGCGGCCCACCCTCCCCGCTTTCGAAACAATACGGCCGGCCCGACCACCGGCTCCCTCGTTTCGTCTTCCGCCTCCCTCCTCCGCCCTCCGGCCTCCTCGTTCCTCTGTTTCCTTCTTCTCCTCGTCCGCCGACCCTCCGCTTTCTCCCTTATCCGCCGTTCTTTCGCGACGAAGCTCTTCGCGGCCGAGAGCGTCGCGATCGGCGAAAAAGGTATCCTTATATAGGTTACTCGCCCTCTTTCGCCCTCTTCCCCTTTCTTAAGCGCCAAAGCTAAAATCTTATCCTTCCCCCTGCCTCTTAGGGCCGATTCTTACCCTCCCGTCGTTGGCGCGCTGCGTCCACTCGGTCCACCGGCGCGGACTCGGGGCCAGCCACGTTCATTCCGCGATTTGCCCCCTTGGCCAGAGCCTAGGCGGGCGCCAGAGCAACCGCCGTTACCGCGACTCTGCACGCCGAACTATAATTATTATTGGAAAAGCCCCCATGGAGGAACGAAGCGGACGACGAGGAGGAGCGTCGAACGGCCACGTTGCTCGACAGGTGTGCGCGGCGCGTCGACCTACGCCATGCTCGCCTACTCGTTCCCATCCGCCGTCCTCTGGGCCGCGAAGAGAAGCAAATTTGGCGCGAAGGGGAGCTCGGCTGCGGACCGACAGGCATACACGATGGAGCCTGCGTGGCCAGAGGAAAATCATCGCAAGGGTACGGCGGTGCGGGAGGAGTACATCGGATGAAAGGAGCGAGACGAGCGAGATAAAATAAGCGATAGGACGGGCGCAGGACCGCGCGAATTCGACCCGTCCTCGGGCATTTGGCCCTTGCAACGTAAGCTGACCCCTTTGCGCCGCTTGATGGACGGTGCGGCCGGTTTGACGGTGCGCCCGTAGCGCGCCTCGTCCCCCGCTCCTCGGCGCCACGGAACCCTTGCGCGTTTCGCCTTTGCACCGTAACTCCTCCATGCGCATCGCGGCCGGCCGAGTGGCTCGCGGAAAGACGCGGCCAAGGTCCGTACTCGAAGCGGTACCGAGTCCGTGCGAAAGCGGAATACCGGCCAAGTATTTGGTCGAAAGCGCTTCGCGGCCCAAGATGCACGGCCGAACGGCCGGATGGAGGAATGGACGGACGAAGATGGGGAGCGCGCGCGACGGAAGGGGATGGGCGTAGGGGCGCGCGGGGGGTTTGCGGGGCCGACGAGGCGAGACCGTAACGAACAATGGAAAGGTAGTCTTGGCGAACAATAGCTCGTGTGGAACAAACACATCTTACCCGCTCGCCGCTTCTCGCCGCCCCCTTCCTCCCTCGCTACACCCTCGACTCGCTCGTCGTCCCTTCGCACGAAATCCAGCCCGCCGCGCCGAAACTCGGCCTGCCGGGATTTTGGCCGAGCGCGATCGTCCACGAGGAACGCGCCCACGAGCATCGCGCGACGGTTCGCGGGGGAGCGAGGAGCGGCCAAGGCGGAAGGGGCTCCCGAGCGAGTCGACTCTCGGAGGAAAGGGAAGGCCGCGAGGGGCTGACCGAAGGGGGCCAAGGGGGCAAAGGGGGCAGCCCTGGAGGATCATCGGAGGCAGAGCGGCACCGGTATCGGAGCGGCGAGGACTGCGGGGCCGGCCACGGGCACGGCGACGGGAACGTCGACCAAGGCAGCCCACTTTTTCCTCGGCTGCGGCCGAGGCCGAGGGCGGGGGCGGGGGCGGCGGGGCTGGCGGGGGTGGCGGTGCCGAGAAAGGGCCGGGGCAGGGGGTGGATGGTTGGTGGAAGCTCGCTCGCTCGCTCGTTCGTTCGCTAAGAGTCGGGGGTACGGAGCACGAAATGAGGGTTCCTGAGTTTTTGCCAGGCGATCAATAAAAGTCTCTGTGCTCTCCTCTTATACTTGTCGTATAACGAAGTAGGCTGCCTGCCTGTAAGGGGTTTGGGTGCGTGGCCCGGTGCGTGCATTAATTCCACCTCCGCCACCTCTCCGTCCCTGTCACCACCCCCTCGAGCCTCCTCGCCACCCTCGCGCTCGCTCTCCCTCTCTCTCCCCCCTCCCTCGCGCCGCCGAGCGCGGTGCCAGTGCCAGTGCCAGTGCCAGTGCCGGTGCCGGTGCCGGTGCCGATGCCGGTGCCGCTGCCGTTCATTCTCTTCCGACTCGTTCCAGCTCCTCCGCATCTCGCAGAGCCCTCACCCCCTTGGCGCGTCCTGCGCGCCCTCCTTTCCTCGCCGCGTCTTCCTGCCTCGACTCATCGAGGCTCGGCGCCTATGAGAGCACGCAGCCGGATGCGGAGGGTACGGCCGAGAGAGGTCGAGTTCGCCGAGGCGTCTTCGAAGGGCTGCCCGGAGAGGAGCTTTAAGAAAACGCGACGTTCCTTCTATCGGCCCCAAGCTCGTCTTTCGACCCTCCGCCCTCCCCGGCCCTCGCTCCTCGCCACTCGCCACTCGCCACCATTCCTCCCCTCACCCCTCACCCCTCTCCCTCTCTATCTCTCTCTCTATCTCTCTCTCTCTCGCTCTCTCACCGTCCGCGGATTGTCAGCGTGGCGCGAGACTGCCGGCGAGACGAGGCTAGGCAAGGCAAGGGCTAGGCAAGATCGAGAGAAAGAAGCGCGACTCTGCGTTAGCGCGAAGCGACACCGATGACGCGGCTACCCTCCGCGACGATTTCGGATGATTAATTCGCAACGGGGTGCCGTGCTTCGGCCACTCCGTACCTCCCATTCCGACGGTTTCGCCGCGTAACCGGTAGGTATGCCGAACTCTGGCTTTACCCTCGATACTATCGATCCTGCATACGTTCGAGTACTTTCCTCGACTTGGCCGCCCAAGCAGCGCCTTTCGGGGAACGTCGGGCCCTCGGAGGCCGATGGCCGACTTTCTTCCCAAACGCCAGAGCCTAGCGGTAATTATCACCGGCGGCCCTCCGGCAGGTTCTCTCTCGAATGGAGTCGGACGTCGCACGGCTCGGACTTGCGAGCATCGCCAGTTGGCGATCGATCGAGGATTTAGCGCGCGGCCCCCCCCCCGCACCCCCGAGAGCGTCCATCCTCTACGCTCTCTCGAATCTCGCCGATCCGTTCCTTCTCCTTCTAATTAGCATTATCGATCGCAGCCGCGCTCTCTCGCCTTGGCTCGGTAGACGAGTACGTCGCACCTCCGGCGAGGAATCGAATACGAGTGCATATTTCGTAGCCCTAGTGCCGTCGGTAGGTGGTAGGCCGACGTCGCGACATCGAACGGGATCCGATTATCCCCAGCGGGCTGCACCTTCCTTTTCCGTTCTCCCCGTCTCTTCCACGAGTGGCCCTCCAAAATTCGAGCCTTCCCCCGGCTATCGCGCGATGCCGCGCTCGAGGAGCGTAACGGTCGTAAGAGCGTGACGAATTTTTCAAATCGAAATTTACGAGCGGCCAAGGCCTGGCCCGGGGCGGGAGTGGGGGGCTGGGGTGGCCGATCGCAAGGGACCGTTCGATAGCTTTTCCGAGAAGACGGTAGAATGTGTTCCACACGAGTCGGCCGCGTGGTCAGGTGCATGGGCAGGTACGCGGAACGACGTACCTGGGTGCAGTTTGCGCCGGCACCGAAGGAATTAGCGCGAGCCAAGAGGCTAATAGCGGCCATAGGTTTTGGCAGGGGCGCTTCGGCGAAAACCATTGTGTCCGCGACCCGCGTTTATTGAGGCATCTAAGCCGTGCGTCGTCGTAGAACCGTTTCTATTACTCCTTATAAATTTCCTCGTAAAGGCTAAAAACGTCGAGGACTCGCGGTCAACGCTCGACGATGTCTCTGCCGAGCCTCGTAGGGCGCTGCGCGTTATCGTCGCCGGGACGCGCCTCCGACACCTTCGACACCCGCGAACCTTCGACTCGCTCACCCCGCCGCCTAAGCGGCCTGCCGCGCCACACGCGTCCGCGAGCACCTCGTCCGAAGAGATGCGAAATCTCGGCCCGAGGATCTCCTCGCGTCTCGCCCCTTGCGGCCGGTCGGGCCGAGGAGGGCGAGAGCCTCGTCGCGGGGAACCAGCGCTCTCTTAATCATCGTCCGTCCATCTCCCGGCATTAGTCTCGCAGAAGCGCTGCTAGTAGGGGTCCGAGCGCGCGGAGGTGCTCGTCGCGAGCGGTGGCCGGAGGGAGAGCTCCAAGATCGAAAGGCGAAAGGAGGGACGAGGGTAGAGTGGGCAGGATGGACGAAGGAAGGACGAGGCAAGGACCGACGAAGGGGATCGGAGCTGAGAGGGCGCGCGCGCGCAAAGAGGAAAAGAAGCGGAAGGGAAAGAGTCGCGCGAGGAAGCCGCGAGGAAGGCGGAAGAAGGAGGGAAACGAGTACCCTGGGACACGGGGCAGGAGGAGGATGAGAAGGATGAGGAGGATGAGGAGGATGAGGATGAGGAGGAGGAGGAGGAGGAGGAGGAGGAGGAGGAGGAGGAGGAGGAGGAGGACGAGGAGGACGAGGGGGAGGAGGAGCGGTAGGGCGAGGGTGAGACAGAGGGCGAGGGTGAGACAGAGGGCGAGGGCGAGGGCGAGGGCGAGGGCGAGGGCGAGGGCGAGGACGAGGACGAGGACGAGGACGAGGACGGAAGGAGGGAGAGGGCACGCTTCTTACTCCGCCCAGCATCCAAGATGGCGTTGGCAGCGGCTCCCCTCGTCATTAAAATCAATAATTAAAAAATACATCCGTGGGCACCTTCGCTTTTCTAGCGCCTCGTGACGCGTGCTCCGCGCGCCTTCGCCCCCGCCCGCGCCCCGCGCCCCTCCCGCCCCGGGCCGCCGCCCCCGCGGCGGGGTGCCCTCGGCCTCCCCCGCGCACACCGACGCGCCGCGCAGGCCGACCCCGGTGGGAATCGGCGCTCGCGAGCCGCGACGAGAGGGGCCGCCGACCACGAGGCCCACGAGGCCCGCGGATCGGGCCAACCGCGCTGTCGCCGGGTAGCGCCGTGTCCAACCTTTGGACCGCTTACCAGGCCAGCGTTAATTCGATGCCGACGCGGCAGGCGCGTTTCCCGCGAGCGAGGAAACGGACTGCGGAGGGCCGTCCGGAAGGGGCTTCTCCTCGAGGGTAATGGGGAGCGAGAGAGGGACTCACGGAAATCGGCCATTTCTCGAGACGATACTTCCACGAATGGATTATCCATGCCGAAACGCGCGACTTTGCGGCGCAGCCGAGCAGAGCGTAAAGGCGAAGGGCGGGTAATCGAGTAACGAGGGCAGGTTCCGAGTCGATGGAGTGACGAGAGCGCGGATCTTGGGATTTCCGAGGGGCGCGAGGAAGAGCGGGATGTAGGAAAGAGAAGGCGAGATCTCTCGAGTCGATCGTTCCGCCGAGTAGCTCGGTCGGCGAGCCTCGCGGCCGCCGACGGAGGAGGCTTCTCGATCCTCCTCTTCGGCTCGCTCTTCGGCCGTGCTCGCGTCGCTCCGTTGGACGAACGCGAGGGCGGGCAAATTCGAGGGAAGCTCGGCGGGTAGCGGAGGGCGGGAGGGGGGGGGGCGGGGGGCTCGGGGTGGCTTCGGTGGCCACGGGGTGACCACCCCGGACAGCCAAGTCCGGAGGGCCGCGACACAGGTGTCGAGCAGGTGTAGCGTTCGCCGAGGGTTCTTTCGGAGATTTCGGCCAAGGGGCCGACCGAGGGGGAGGCAGGGTCAACAGGTAGACGGGCAAGCTCGAACGGTAGGCGAGCAACGAGCCGAGCTAATCTGGCGGGCCTCGCATGACCGGAAGCGCTGGACTGGCTCGAAGGAAGAGACGCGCCTTGGACTCGGAGGAGGAATCGTCGGCAGGGCCCCTCCGTCGAAGAGGCCGGCTCGAATTTGGGCAGCGCGGGCCGAGGATCCTCGCGGCGAAGGAGCCGGTGGCCGGTGTCGCGGGCTCCGCGCGTGGTCCAACGGCGCGAGAGCAGGTTCGCGCGAGCGAGAGAGGGAGCCCGGGGGAGAGGGAGAGGGGGAGGGAGAGGGAGAGGGAGAGGGAGAGGGAGAGGCAGATGGAGAGGTCGGGGGGCGCGGGGCTCGGGAGGGCGGCGAGCGGCGAAGCGAGAGACGGGAGAGGGAGCGAGAGGGCTGGAGGAGGGTCCGATGGGCTGGTACCCACCCGGTTGGAGGTGGGACTCTTCGCCTCGTTCTCCACTTTCAGTGGCAAGTCCGAAGAGGCAGTCACAACGCGACTGCTCTAAGAGCCACAGGCCGCCCGCTGCCGGTGGACCGCACACACCGAGCGTGTGCGTGTCTCTTTGCGCGTGTGTCCGACTACCCTCGCGCGCACGCACTGGCCCGGCCTCGCGCGACTCTGCCCAGTAGGTATGTCCTTTTTCTACCGCGTTTGCGCTCGCCCCAGGAATCGTCCGCCGCTTTCGCGCCGCACTCCTTCTCGTTCCCGACTCGCCCTCCCGCCCTCCCGCCCTTCCGCCCTTCCGCCCTTCCGGCCTTCCTACCCGCGTCCAGCGCTTTTACACGCGCGACCTTCGAGGATCGCCCGAACCAGGATTGCGCCCTGCTGGCGTGCGCGGCCCGAGTTACGCGCCCGCGGAGAACCGGAAGGACGCTTCGGGCCGCGCGCGGCTTCCGATCGCTCGAACCCCGCCGACGAGCCGACGATCCGACGAGCCGACGAGCCGACGAGCCGACGCGTTCAGCCGACTGTCCGTGTTTACAAATACGGCACGGGGCCCTTTGGCTGTGAGAGACGAGCCGGAACGAGGCCGCTCCTGGGCCGTCTCTAGGCCTCCCGAAGCACCTCGACTCTCCTTGCCGGAGGAATCGCCTCGCAAAGGGTTAACCGATCGTGGTTCCTACCTCCTGCCGATGTCCCGCTACGGCACCAATCGCACCGAATGTCCGCTCTCGATACGGTGGCTCGATACGCTCCCATGGCACCTTCGGCGGCAATCTTACGGCTCCTCGTCGTTCGTCTCTTCCTTCTCTTCCTCCTCCTCCTCCTCCTCCTCCTCTTCCTTCGTCCCTCGTGCCTCCTCTTCTCGATCTTAACCGAGAAACGCACCTCGCGCCCGTCGTCGTCCTCCTCGTTGGCCTACCGTCGTCGAGCGCGTGCCGGAATTACACCGAGGAGTCCGCGGAGGCTCGAGGAAAGGGCGAAAGGAGATCCAGAGTTTGGGCGTCGTTTCGACGGCGACTGGAGGAGAGGGCGAGATCGGGATTGGGATCGCGATCGGGGGGCGAGGACGGAATTGGGAGCGCAACCGTGGGAGGACGACTCTCGCGCAATTTGCCGGGAAACTTTTGGAAAATTTCAAGAGAAATTGGGGAATCGAGCGGAGAATTTATTCGCAGCTTTGGCCAAGAGGAACTATGCGGCGAAGGGGAGGAAAGTTCGGGTATGAGTACGGAGCGCGCACCGAGCCGTTTCTTAAATTTCTCGTTAAATCGTCGGGCCCATCGACTGTTGGCAAAGGCGCTAGCAAAGCTTGTCCGCGCTCGTGGACGAGGACGAGGACGAGGGCGATGGCGAGGGCGAGGGCGAGGGCAGGAGCGGGTGGCGGGAGCGGGGGCGGGGGCGGGCGAAGGGGGAAGAGGGAGCAGGGCCAAGGAGAAGGAGCGCGTTGCCTCGCACGGAAGACGGCGGGCCTCCCGAAAGTGGAAAGGAAAGGAAGGAAAGGGGTAGTTCGCGGTCCGCGAATGTTGGTTGGGGCGGCAGGACACTCGGCAGGGCTGCCAGGGCCGGCGAGGGCGGCGAGGGCGGCAAGGGTGGCGGGGGTGGCGGTAGGAGAAGGAAGAGCCGGGGGAGGGGCAGCGTGGATGGCGGTGGTAGTGGTAGGTTTGTCGGCGTGGAGCAGTGAAGTGACGGAGGAGAAGCGCAGGCGGCGAGGGGCGCGAGGAACGAGGGAGAGAGAGAGAGAGAGAGAGAGAGAGAGAGAGCGCGCGCGTGTGCGTGCGAGAGAGAGTGAGCGGGGGGGGGTGGGGGGGAGAGCGAGAGCGAGAGCGCGGCAACGGCGCGAGCGTGAGTAAGGGAAAGCCGCCGGGAAGAGGAGGTGGCGAGGAGTGGAGTGGAGTGGAGTGGAGTGGATTGAACCGGCGAGGGGAGGGCGGAGGGGCGGCGAGGAGCGGAACGGAGAGGAGAGGATGGGAGAGGAGAGGAGAGAGCTAGAGGGAGCGAGGGCAAGGCACGGAGAGGGAAGGTGGTGAGGTTTAAGAAGCGAGAGGGGCGGGAATCTTAGGAGGGGCGCCTAACGTCACGGCGCATTCACTCACCGGCCGTCGGCGACGCCGCTGTGCCGCAAACGCAACCCGCGCGATACGGTCAGTTTCCTCACGATATATACACGTATCCCCCTCGTGCCGCGCGAACCCCTATTTTATTTTTCGCCGCCCCGCAGTCCCCCGACAGAGAGTGCTCTCGGCCGCCCTTGCGAGTTCCGCGAGAAAGTGTGCCCCGCGATCGGTAATTCGGCGCGCCTCTCCAGAGCTCCTCGCTCGCCGGAGGAAAAAGTGCGAGTCTCGGTTTTCAACGGTTCTCGAGGAGCCTCCAAGGAGCGACGAGCCACGAGCCACGAGCCACGAGCCACGAGCCACGAGCGACGATCGACGATCGACGATCGACGAGAGGGGAGGACCGACGAGGCGACCGACGCGAGGGCGATCCGCGAGTTCGAAAATAAGCGAGAAAAGTGATACCGTATCGCAGTGATAAGGAGTGGCGGGTGCTCGAAAGGAGGTGCGTCGCCGATTCCCGACTCTCGACTCTCCCTCGGCTCTCCTTCGTGGTTCGGCGCGAAGGGGATGTCGGAGCGCGGGTGACAGTGCGGATCAGCTGATCGTTTAGGGGCGGCAGAGACGCGCGCGCTCGGCCACCAGCCAGCAGAGGAGCGGCGGACCGCCGCTGCTTTTCCCGCCAAACCTCCGGCAAACCTCGAGGACGAATCTCCTCGAGCCCCCTTTCCTGCGAGTTGCCTCTCGAGCACCAAGGTGCGTCCTCGCCGTCCTCGTCGGCGGGCCTCTTTGGAGCGAGCAACGTCAGAGACGCGACGCAAGGTGCCGGTAAGCCCGAGCCGCGGTGCTGGCGCGTTTGACCTTTTCCGCCGCGTCGACGTCCTCGCGAATGCCAGGATTTCGCATCTTCTTTTCTCTCGCTCTCTCGCTCTCTCTCTCTCTCTCTCTCTCTCTCTCTCTCTCTCTCTCTCTCTCCCTCTCCCTGTTGCCGGCGAAAACCACCAGGAATACCGGGAGCGCTCGGTATCGCGCGACCGCCAAGTGCTCGCCGTAGCGGCGAAACGATCGAATCGGCGACCGATCGTCGATGGCGAGCCGTCGGCTTTGAGCGCCGAGGCGCGAAACTTGCCCTAGTTATCCCGTATGATAGTTATCCTCGCGCCGAGGATCCGCGATCCCGAAGCAGCGAGCCAACGGCCGGACAGCGATCGCTCGAGAAGACGCGGAGGGCACGGAGAAAAGGTACCGCTCCTCTATCTCGACGGCGATGCTCGTCGTGGACGGGGAGACGCGACGATTATTTGCCAGGCAAGGTGCGCGAAGAGGAGCGTGCGGTGAAGTGTGCGGAAGAAAAGTTCGAGTCGCGGTTTAAAAGTCGGGATCGAAGCCTGCGCGCCTATCGCTCGTCGAAGTCGCACCTCGCGAATAGCAGCGGCCGAAGCAGGGCCACTCGCGCTCGCTCCAAAGGTGAAACTTCGGCCGATACCTCTGTAGCGCGAGATGGCGGCGACGCGAGGCTCCCCGCCGAGGCCGGGCGCGAGCTGCCAAGCGGCCAAACATTGTCGGTCGCGAGAATACTCTTAGCGAGGACAACGGTAAACGCGCGGCCAGAGTCGAGGAATCGCGGGGAAAGCCGGCAAGGGGCGAATGGGGGAGGGAGAGGCTCGGGATGTTTACCCGAGAAGAGCGCTCGAACGTACGTAGACCGGAGCGAGTTGAGGAGCTCGCGATACTCTCCGGCGGCGCTGGCCCAGGGGCCGGTCTCGGACCGAGGCGGTTGGCCGGCAGGGATCGAGGGATGGGACCGGGGGACCGTGCGCGGCTGGAGGGAAAGAGCGTTTGGAACCGATGTCCGCCTCGTAGCACCTTCGAACCGTCCGCGCCCCGAACGATTCGGCAGGAACTCGCTCCGCTCGAGGATTCGAGGATGAACCCTTTGCCCTTTCCTATACCGCCGGACCTTCCTACTCCTTCATCCCTTTTCGTATAAAATCAAAACTGGAAGCGCGGTACGTGCCGTGGCGCTCCGCGAATCCGTACTTTTTCCGAACACGTGCGAGTCGAACAACAAACTTGCCGTGAGTTTTCGACGGGCGCACAGTGACGTACCGCGCCGCGTTCGAACCCGCGTTGCCTCTGACTCGACGCTCGGCACTCGCAACTCCGCCCTTTTCACACCCTGGGCCCGCATCAAGGATCCACGCTGCGAATGTTTGAGACGACCCGGCGGCGACGATCTCCGTAGCGAATCGATTCGAACGACCCAGGCCGCTTCCGTACACGGCGGGTCCGCGCGATTGAATTTTCCCCAAATTTCCGGAGTCGCTAAGGAAACTAGTTATCCCTGGAGGGAGGTATTCGAGCGGTTTGGCCACGAAGACCGACCGGAGGCCGGAGGAGTGACGCGAGTTTCGTTAGGAATCGAGCAAAGGACTCGAGTCGATCTGCTGGCCGAGACGAGGCGGGACGTGCCGCGCTTCTGACTTTGGAAGACTCCGATGGCCCGCCGCGATAAAACGCGGTCCCGTTAATCTTCGGCGGATTGGCGAGCGCGCGAGGCGCCCCCGAAACGGCTCGATGAGTCTGTCGCGTCCAACGAAAGAACGATCGAGCGTACGGTTCTCTCCTCTTTGACGAGTCTCGGTCTTGGCCGCGGGAGCGAGGGCTCCTTCGAGAGCGCCGAGAACGCGGCAGAATTGCCGGCGTTTCCCCTCTTCATTGGTAAACGTCGAGCGCCGATCGTCGGGTTAGGATCGGAGGGACAAAACCGAAATGTCCTCGCGGCGTCGGTCTCTCCTTATCCGCGCACCCGCCCCTTGCCACACGTGCTCCGCGCGAGGAAGCGAAGGTGGCTAACGAGGGAGTGGAAAGGGAGCGACGCACGGCCGGCGGGTGAAACGATACGTCGCCTCGGAGAGGATACGCTCCGGTCGCCTCGTAGCGCCGAATTCCAATCGCGGTGAAAAGCGCCGCAGCGTCGTCGCGGCCAAGAGGGAAGGGGGGAGAGAGCGCGAGCATGCTGGGGTAAGGCGCGATACAAAAAACTCCGAAAATTGGCGAGAATAAACGCGGAAGAAATAGCGAATAACCCATCTCGACACCTGTGCGAAAGCGGCGCAAAGTTCTCGACTCGTAGGACCAAGAAGCGCTGGGACGTAACGCTTCGAAATTACTCTCGCCCCAAATCACTCGGCGACCGGCTCCGGCCTCGCGTATCGCCCACCGCACCCGCACCTGTCCTCGCTCTCCCCGCGCTGGGGAGTCGCGAGGTTCGGGGGACTGGCCCAACTTTTCACCCCTGCTTCGGGCCCTTGGCGACTTCCTCCTTGCCAAGGGAAGCCCCCCCCTCCCGCGCCTTCGCGCGGCCCTCGACGCCCGAGGCTTTTGCCCCCTGCGCCGAGGTGGTGGAGCCTCGCGTTTGACCGGTTTCGGTGCTTTTCAGGAAAAGGAGAGAGAGCAAGATAACGCCGACGTTGGCGTTGGCGTCGGCGTCGGCCTGGACGTTGAGAGGAAGGAGTCCCTTGGGGAGGTACGCGCGAAGGTCCGTGCGTGGGTGCGTGCATGGAAGAGAGGAGAGGTCGCAAAGTGCCGCGGCAGGAAGGAGGCGCGGCCGGAGCAAGGTGGCTCCGCTGAGAGGACGTCGGTGGAAAAATGTCGAGCATCGGTGAGAGCCCCGATGGAATGGCCCTGCAGTCGCACTACTCCCTACGATGGAACAATCATCAGACGCACATTCTTCAAGCGTTCGAGGCGCTGCTGCACGCCGAGGTTCTCGTCGACGTGACGCTCGTCTGCGCCGAGACCAGCCTCAGGGCGCACAAGGTCGTCCTTAGTGCCTGCAGGTACGACGCGTCATCTATCTCCTCCCGTCGGATCCCCCGCGTTCGCTGGCCTCTTCGCCAGGAAAGCCCTTCCTGGCCCTCCTGGCCCTCCTGGCCCTCCTGGCCCTCCTGGCCCTCTTGGTCCTCTTGGGCCTCTTCTCGCCCGCACCGCGGCCCCCTGGGCTTTGGCACTTTGGCAAGGCTCCTCCCGTCGCGACGCGGAGCCCGCGAGGAGCGAAAGTTCTATCGGCCGGAAGGCCTCCCGTTTCTCACCGTAGCTTTTTCTACGCGGTTTCTGCCCGCAAATCGCGACGCTGCCGAGCGCGAAAAAGGATCGGCGCTTTCTCGTTCGGAGGAGCGCGCGAGCCCGACTCTCAAAGTTAAATCCAAAGATAAACGGCGCTACGTCGAGTAGGTATCTCGACATTTGCATGCTCATCTACATGCTCGCGGCTGCTAATTTCGAGGGTAAAGCGACCGCGCCGCATCGGCCGAGCGATACGCGCGGCCCGACAAACGAAGAATCGAGCATTGGGAATTCCGGAGGGCGATTATCGGTGTACGGTGTAGCGCGCGAAAGCGGCTCCTTTCCCTTTGTCGAAAATGATAATCGCGCGGCTCGAACTCGAATCGAGCCGGAGCGCCGCTCTCCCTTACGCGTGGCCAGGGCGCGGGGCAAGGCCGGAGGTCGGCCGACTCGGCAGGGGCTCGAGGAAGGGCGAGCGCGAGAGGCGAGGGACGCGGCGATGTGACGGGTGCTCTGTCTGCTTGCAGCCCCTTCTTCGAGAGGATATTCGCCGAGCATCCCTGCAAGCATCCGGTGATCGTGCTGAAGGACTTTCCCGGGCACGAGGTGGCCGCGCTGATCGACTTCATGTACCGCGGAGAGGTGCGCGTGGGCCGCGAGGACCTGCCGGGCCTGATGAGGGCGGCCGAGAGCCTGCAGGTGCGCGGCCTGGCCTCCTCGGAGCCGCGGCCGGCCTCGCCGCCGGAGACGCCGACGGCCGAGCTGCTGCTGGCCGAGCCCTCGACGCCCGAGGGCGCGCGGCAGGACACGCCGGAGGAGGAGGACAACGGCTCCGAGAGCACGGCGCCGCCCTCCGCGGCCAGGGATCCGGCGAGTCTCGGCACCCTCGGTACGGCGACCACCATGTTTCACCCCTCGAGGGAGAACCGGGAGAGGGTCGGGGGCGGTCACCTCGGGTTCGCCACGAGGGACCTGCGCCCGGACGGCTGCGGCTCGCCCCTCATGCCGCGTCGGAAGCAAGCCCGTCCAAGGAGGCGATCCGGCGAGCTGATTCCCCAGGACCTGAGCAGGCCTCACCCGCCGACCAGTCTGAGTCCGCCACCGGCGGTCGGTCAGTGCCCGCAGCCGCACCTCCATCAGCAACACCGCTCTTCGTCCGGTGCGCAGAGCCAGCAGGAGGATATGGCGGAGAATCTCTCGATGAAGAGGTCCCTCTCGCCAACGCTACCGGACCATCAACATCAGCATCAGCAGCAGCAGCAGCAGCAGCAGCAGCAGCAGCACCATCACCATCACCATCACCACCATCATCATCATCAGCAGCAGCAGCAACTGCAACAGCAACAGCAGCAGCACCAAATAAAGGCGGAGAGCAGCGAAACGGCGAGCAGCCCTCGAGGGTCGCCGCTGACCGGCACCGGATTGCTGCATCCGGACGGTTCCCTCCAAGATATTCCGTCGGCGGCTGCAGCGGCGGCGGCGGCAGCAGCGGCGGCAGCGGCCGCGGCGGGCTTGCCCGCCATGTCGGCGCTATCGCTTACGCCACCGCATCACCACAGCGAGTACCTGACGAGCCTTGGCCAGCTGGCGGCTCAGTGGCTACCCGGCCATCCGCAGAGCCAGCTTCCACCGCCGCACTCTGGCCACCATCAGCGGGAGGGCAGTCCCCCCGGAGCAGGAAGGGCGCACCCCTATCAGCAGCAGCAGCAGCAGCAGCAGCAGCAGCAACAACAGCAACAGCAGCAGCAGCAACAACAAGATTCGCCGGTAACGTCGAGACGTAGCGCCGTTGCGGCCATGTTTCCGCTCGACGGCGTCGCCTCCCTCGGCGGCGGCCTATTCCCGCACGCCGGTGCCCTCGAGCGGGGCTCCCTGCTCGCGGATCTCCACGACAGCTTCAAGCCGGAGACGCTGCACGGACTGTTCGGGGCGGCGGGCCTGGCCGGGCACCACCCGGTGAAGAAGGCCAAGAAGCACCGGGGGGAGGGCGAGGCGCCGCGCCGGTGGAGCGACCACGGGAGCAGGGGCGGCCTGCCTGTCGGGAGGCCAAAGGGCCAGCACAGCGCGCCCAGGGGCGGCCCGCCCAGGTCCTGGACGAACGCCGAGCTGACCGAGGCGCTGCAGCACGTCTGGAACAAGAAGATGACCACGTCCCAGGCGAGCAGGATATTCGGGATTCCGTACAACAGCCTGCTGATGTACGTCAGGGGCAAGTACGGGAAGAGCCTGAAGCTCGAGCAGCTGAGGAGGGACTGCACCGGTGCCACCGCCGGGGAGGTCGTCATGAACTCTCTGAACAACAACGTCAAGGCCGTCCAGCCGCCCTCGCAGATGACGCACCCGCTCGCCGGCGGCATCCCCCCGCCGCACCCCGCCGAGGACGGAGGCGGCTTTCCCCATCACTCCCTTCTGGGCGGCAACCTCTCGCAGGGCTTCTTCCCGGACTTTGCCGCCGCGGCCGCCGCCGCCGCCGCTGCCGCCTCCTTCCCCGTTCCCGTCAGCATGGTGCACCTCTTACCGCCCAGCGAGCAGAAGCCCTTCGAATCGCCGACGACCCCGGGCAGCGGCGGGGGTGGCGGTGGCGGTGGCGGTGGCGGCGGCGGCGGCGGCGGCGGCGGCGGCGGCAGCGGGGGTGGCAGCGAGGGCGGGGCCCGGGAGAGCGCCGGCGACCAGACGACGGGCCAGACCAGCCGAACGCCCTCGCCCGTGGAGCATCACCGGCATCATCACCATCATCTCCACCATCACCATCATCAGGAGTCTTCGCTGCAGCCGCAGGCACCGCAGTCCGCGCCGGCGCTCCTGCAGCAGAATTGCTCGGATTAGGGAGGGCGGAGGAACGGACGCGCGGGAGCCCAGCAAGACGCTTGCCGTCCCTCCCGGAGGACCACGGACGCTTAGAAGACGGCCGACTCGCCCTGGCCCTCGCTCTGCCTGCCCTGCCCTGCCCTGCCCTGCCCTGGCCTGCCTGCCCTGCCCCTGCCCCTGCCCCTGCCCCTGCCCCCATCCCCGCCCCGCCCACCCTCTCTCCATTTCTCCCCTCTCGCAAGACTGACGGCGCCGCCGGGAGTCGATGCACCGACGGGCACACGCTCTCCTTGCCCTACACCTTGCTTCGTTGGCCTGTCCCCGGCCGGATCCCTTGGCGCCCTCGACACCCTCGGCACCCTCGACGCTCCGGCCTCCGCATCGAGGTGGACTCTGCGCCGCGCCAGAAATCCAGGAGGCTCGCGCTCGCGGCCTTCTCGGTCCCTCGGATCGAGGGGCGCACGAAGAGGATCGCTCGCCGGTGGTGAGGTACAGCGCATCATCGTTATTTTAATAGTTCCTGCCGCAAGAGCGATATCATACCAAATAGTATTGTAAAGGGCGGTCTAGAGGCGCGGCCCGAGGAGGGCCCGTCGAGGGCGGGGCGGCGGACTCGCCGAGGCGCTTCCGCGGCGCGGCGCCACACCCGCCTGCCCCGCGCTCTGGCCGCCGTGGCGACGCGGGGCCGCGGCCCCCGGGGGCGGAAAGGGGGTCGGGGGTAGTCGCGCGGAGGGGCGCGCCCCGATCCTCGCCGATCCTCGTCGGGCGGCGCGCGCTCGGCCGCCAGCGCGCTGGGCGCAGGGCGGAGCACCGGCGCCGATCGCGGTCCGCCACTCGAGTCTAGACGCCGACAGCGCACCGGAGGCGCTCCGAAGGCAGCCCGGAGGGGCGCCGGCGAGTGCGGGAGGGAGAGGGCTTAAACTCTCGGGGTCTCTGCCGCGGGCCGAAGGCGGGCGCCGGACGGCGCGCTTTGCTTTAAAAACGGGACGAACGACAGAGTTTTAATCGTAGACCACAATTTCACAACAATATTTCGACAACCAGACGGAAGCGCAGGGTAACTAACACATCAGGGATAGCCACAGACAAATCTACGATAGATAAAGAAAGAGCTACGTATTAAACTGTAAAACTAAAGGTTAATAACATAAAGCTATAATACATACGATTATTTCGTTAAAGAACTTAAGAAATAGAGGAGGAAAGAGTGGTGAGGAAACGGCACGAGAGAATGCTAAATTCCGTTACGTCGCACCTTGCTACGCTTGGCGAAAGCGAAATGAGATATATTATTGAAAGATAACGTAAGTAGAGCGTAATGACGGAGGAAGCGTATGGGTACGTTGTGGGACGTTAAGCGAATATTAGAGACCACGGGCTTTCGGTCTTGGGATAGCCTGTACGATACAAACTGATATTATTATTGTTTATTAATATGGTGTGCGTGTGCGTGCGTGCGTGTGTGCGTGTATATACCGTGTGCCTGAGAGAGCGAGGAAGGGAGAGACGGAGAGAATGCGAGAATGAGAGAGGGAGTGAGTGAGCGAGTGAGCGAGCGAGTGAGTGAGTGAGTGAGTGAGTGAGTGAGTGAGAGAGAGAGAGAGAGAGAGAGAGAGAGAGAGAGAGAGAGAGAGAGAGAGAGAGAGAGAGGGTGTGAGAGAGGGAGCGAGAAAGAGGGCGGGAGGGAGGAAGGAGGGAGGGGGGGGGGGTAATTACAATCCTGCCCGGAGTGCGGGAATACTTGCGAGAAATACATATAGACATATGTGATAGGCACAATGTGCAGACTTCAGTATTATTTTGCAGTTAATGGGAAAATTGGTACGTTAGTTAGATACCATAAAGCATAGGTATGTTTGGTTGTTGACGGCATACCCTTAGGATGCCGACGATCGACCTCCGACTTGGCTCCGATCGCGCGACGCTCGAACGCGTCTCGGCTCTCGCCAGGATCGCGGACCGGGCAGACCGCGAAGAGGGAAGGAAGGGTGGAGAGGAGAACGACGGAAAAATGAGGGAAATCCAAGACGAGCGAGACGCACACTCGAGATAATGATCATTGTCACGTAGGGTGCCGATGGAGAGGCGACTATCGATCGGTTACTTTATTATTAAGGGCGACGACATAGAAATTATTTGCGCGTAGTAGGTGTTAGTTGAATTTTAACGAGATCCGAGGAAGCCGAGAACGGTAATGATAATTATAATTCGTTGTTGGAAGTCTCGGATAGGCGTGCACGGCCGGGAGGGAGGGAAGTGGAAGAGAGGCGGGAGGGCCCGGGCAAATGGTTCTCTATTCGAATAACAGCGGGGAGCAGCAAGGTCGTTATTGTTGCGCGGGCTTTGATATCTTTATTATTTATCGGCCGCCACCTTTGGCTTTCCATTATTTGTCGCAGCCGCGGTTAGCCCTTTAGGACGTCCGACAGGACGAGAGAGCGCGCGAGGTCCCTTCTTACTTACCGCGCTAATTCGCTTTTTATCTCCTCCCCCGATCATTGGCCCCTTTTGGGAGCTAAATTACGAAGCGAAAGGCTTCGCAAACGGGCTTTGCCCGACATATCAATCGCGGACGCACCGTCGTCTTTTTATTTTGCCCACGGGGAGGACTTGAAAGTTTTATTTAGCCTTTAATTTTATTCAGTCGCGGCACCTTGGTCCTTTTCGCCAGGCCCTTTGTCCCGTCTGCTCGATCTTTCAGGAAGGAGCTGCGAAGCGTGGAAGGCCGAAGGGAGTGGTCGCGAGGAGTCAAGGGTGCGTGCCACTGGAATCGTTATCGCCTTCCATTACTCGTCTCTTGTCGATCTTCCTTCCAACAACCGACGTCGTTCTTGCACCGCTACACCCCAATCTTACGGCACGGCTAGAGCCTCGCGTCGGGCAATTTACGATAAACTTTTAATTTTTCTGGGACTTCGCAGTCGAAGTCCACCATCTTAAGTTCCTACAGTACGAGAATGAGATATTACCATAATCCGACACGAGCAAGTATTATTACACTGTTGCGAGAGGTGGAGAATGTCGCGCGAGTGTGTCTGTATGCGTTTTGACGAGTCATTTGTAAAGGGCAAAGCGACGCGGGGTGAAGAATGGCGAGAGGGCGAGAGGATGGGGAGGTAGCGAGGGCGCCCGGATGCTGCCTTCAGCGGGGATTATTTTTAATTTGAGCGAGCTAAACTTGTACATAAGATCGGCTCCGATGGCCGGCCTATTATTTATACATAATGCGTGTACATGTATGTGCGCGTATGTATGTGCCTACGTAAGTGTGCAGCGTGTACCCAAGTAGGTACGTAGAATCGCGCATAGATATACACGCGGGCGCGAGCCTCGATGGGGTGAAAGAGGGAAAAGTGCGTGGCTGAGTGCGCGAGTGTGAGAATGGAAGCGCGAGCGCGCGCGTGTGACAGAGGGAGAGAGGGAGAGAGAGAGAGAGAGAGAGAGAGAGAGAGAGGGGTGAGAGAGAGGGGTGAGAGAGGGTAAAAGTGAGAGAGGGATGCAAGACGCGAGGGTGCGCAAGGAGTAGCGGTTTCCGCGCGAGGTGCAATATTTAAAAGTGGAATGCGTGCGTGTGTTTCCAGCGTGTCGCGCGCGAGTCGAGTGCAAAGTGCATCGCCTGGGTGCTCGTCGGTGTTCAAAGATGTCTCCTCCTACACGGAGGACGAGCTCTCCGTAGGCCATCTTACCGACGGTCGGCGCCTCGACGGCCCCAGCCGATCCCCGTCCTCGGTAGCGGACCATCCTTCCCGGCCTTTTCGTTACTCGCTTTTGCCCATTCGCCAAGTCCCCGACGACCCCGATCTCGCACCTTTTCACTCGACCCGGACCCGGACCCCGACCCGAACCCGGACCCGGGGGACCTCTCTTTCGTCGGCCGGCTTTGGCCGCTCGGCGGTCGCGGCATGGAAATCGTAAAAGCGAGCGTCTCACCGAGAACACACAGTATACAGAGAAAACCCAGGAAACAGATGAAATAGTTACTTGCATCGGTTGTGCTGTCACGTAGTTCCTAAATCGCCCTAGCCTCGCCTCGAGCGCATCGCTAAATACAGGTGCTGTTACCTCGTCGCGCGGTAAGAACCGCGCTCCAAACTCCTGCTCGGCTCGATCCCGCGATCGGGCCGCGAGACCCGAGCGAAGGGTCTTTCGCGGGGGAAGAGGAAACCCAAGTCCTCGCCGCGGCGAAACTTCATCTTCCCCGCTCAAGCGTTGCCGGCTCGATCGGTCGGCCCTCTCGGACCCACCGCGCGCTAACGGGAATTTCGAAGGTATCGGCATACGAGCGAATCGAAGCGGCGCCGATCGAAGCCGCGACAGGGGGCGATGGAGCGGACGAGAGGAGGATGGACGCCGACGGAGCCTACCGTGCGACCAATTCTAGAAAATGGGAAAGTAACAGCGAGAGATACTAGAACGCGACCGTTCGATCCCGTGAGCGTAACGGCCGCGCGTATGGTACGCGAACGATGGACAAGGAAAGTCTCGGACAGAGAGAGAGAGAGAGAGAGAGAGAGAGAGAGAGAGAGAGAGAGAGAGAGAGAGAGAGAAAGCGAGAGAAAGAGAGCGAGAGAAAGAGAGAGAGAAAGAGAGAGAGAGAGAGGACGAAAAGAGCGCACATCGCAGAATATAATATAACGATATATTTATACTAATTACGATTGTACCATAACGATTATAATACTACCTATTATATTATACAGAGCCGCCGCCACCCAGTATATTTTTTACAGGTTTACATTGTATTACAGTTTATAAAGTTTGATATACAATAACGATTACCTAAGCGCAACGACGCTACGGCGGCGCGTAGACGCGAGCGATGCCCGCGATACGATCAAAGCCGCGCCGTTGCGCCACGCTACGACTACAATACTTGCGAATGTTCGAGGTTCGACCTTCTGCGCGATCCTTTTCGGGAAAAGCCTCCGTCACCCGCCCGTGCAAACCTCGCCGGGGGGATCTCGACTCACCGTGTTTTTCCACATTGCCTACGGTCACGGTGGAGACGGAGCACGGTGCAAGGGAGAACGCTTGGCGGGTGGGGGGCGGGGGGCCGAAGTCCGAGGACCTCCCGAAGGAGTATTCTGGCTCGATCTCGGGAGCTCCAGGAGAATTTTCTTATCGAGCGACGGGGATGCCGGGGCGGGGGAGCGGAGGCGAGGCGATCCTCGGGAAAGGCTAATAACGAGCGGAGAGGAGAACGGGGAAAAGAGCGAGGAGGAAGGGAGGAGGGAGCGCGAGACGGGGGGCTCGAACCTGGAACACTCGCGTGCCGATAATGGGATATATGAATGCTACATGACTTGTGATACGTTTACCGCTGGTTACTACAGAGACTTCCTAGCCGGACCTACGACAGGCCCGGCGCCACTAGTTCACTCACGCACACGATTCAACGTTTATACGGATTTATTACGGATTTATTCATTAATCGAATTATTGCGTACGTAATTAAATTAGGTGAAGTATTTACGAGAGATTAACAAAAACGACGCAAAGCGACGCAACTAATTAGGGCGTAAGTGCGCGCACGAGGCTAGGACGAGGCTAGCTACCAAACCCCACGTTCACTCGTCGAACCAACACACGATACACACGTACACACGCGACCCAATCGTATTCTCACCCACCCTTCGAACGAGAATTACTATATTAACCCGAATAAAAACTGTACATACTATTGCAAGCCTTGCCAGTTTCTTACCCCTCCGGCCTTGCTAGCCGGCGATCTTGCAGGGCCATCTTTCGGGGAGACCTTCTACGGAGGCCGATCCTTCGGGAGGATCTTGCGGGACGAAGGAGGAAAGACGCCCGAGAGGAAGGAGGACCAAGCGTGAGATTTGGCCGTCGACGCACAGCCGGCCACGGAGAGGCTCCGCTCTATTCGGGGATGCTCGAAGGAGCCACCACGACTACGGCTGCGGCTACCCGCGGGCAATACGCTGTCTCCCGAATTGATGAGCAGTCGAAGCAGTTCCGAAAGCAATTATTGTTATTCTGATTACATAATAGGCCGAACGGTACGGGGCAGGAGGAGAAGGAGGAGGAGGAGAAGGAGGAGAGCGAGAAAGGAGAGCGCGCCCGAGGACGGAATGGTTCGCGGCTCGGCTCGGCTCGGCATCGAGAGATGGCCGATCGAACGGCCACGAGGGGGGCGCAAGCTGGTGTAGGGGGTGCGAGGGGAAGAGACGGGAGGAGCAGCGGCCGAATCCGAAGGAGTGGAAGCATAATTCGAAAGGGTCCCGAGCCAGGAAGGCCAGTTCCGCGAATTCACGTAATCGATTCCGTCATGTCGCGGACCACCCGGCCCGGGTACGATCCTAATAAATAAGTGATACGTCGGTTGAACCGAAAGATCGAGAATCCGACAGGCGGGCGGGGGCCAGAGAGATGCATTGTGTGCCGAGATCGCTGACCAGCCCTTCCTCTCCGCGCGGCCCGTGCTACGCTCGTTTGGCTTTCTTCTTTTCCTCCTTCCTTCCTTCCTTCCTTCCTTCCTTCCTTCCTTCCTTTCTTCCTTCCTTCCTTCCTTCCTGCCTTCCTTCCTTCCTTCCTTCCTTCCTTCCTTCCTTCCTTCCTTCCTTCCCTCCTTCCTTCCTTCCTTCCTTCCCTTCTGCGTCCCCTCCCTTCCGCTCTTACCGCTCTCTTCCGTTCCTATCGCCTTTCGGTACATGCACCACCACTCGGTCAGCATCGTCTGGCAGAAATAGATGGATGGATGGATAGATACATGGATAGAAAGGGAGTGAGAGAAAAAAGCCTTGGATAGAAGGCACGAAATTTGGGGAAAAGCTCGAGGAACCTCTTCCGGTGTGGAGGTTTGCCTTTCAGGGCCGAGCATTGAACACGGGCTGCGCTTCGAGCCACGGCGATGCGACACACGCGCCAATTCGCCTCGTTGCAACGATGCTCTCCAACTATTTCGACGACACCTATAAATACGTACATGCCGCCGGCAATGTGCGACAAGTGCACGGATAGCGACCGTCTGCCTTTTGCCTCCGGTCCTGCCCTTTTCCCCCAAGTTGGCCCCAAGTTTAACTCTCGAAACCTGCGCTGTTGTGGATATAGGGCGAAAGGTCCGAGGAATGGTTTTGCACCCTCGAGTGTGGAAAGGGTCCGGAAAGGGTCCGGAATGGGGCGCCAAAGAAGTCGCTAAAGAAAGTCCGCTTGCCGGGCAGCGTTGAACCGGCGGGCACATCGCGCGACAAAGGCGATACACGTAGGCGGTCGTAGAAATAAGATCCCGGGTTGGCGGTGCCGACACCCGAGTACCCGAAAGGGACCACCAGCTCGCGTGGCCGAGAGAGATTTTCTTGCGCGGTTATAGGGTAACGCTTGGACCGGAAAACACTTGGAAGGTGTCCGCGGCTCCTGCCGATAGGGTCATCGCCGTGGCGCATGGAACGGGCGCGATAGGTCTTCTCGGTGCAACTCCACACCCGGGTGGATCATCGGTACCCGACATTCGAGATTGAGAGACTTTCCATGCTGGCCGACTTCTCCTGCGTGTGCGAGTCGCGCGTGCGTGTGAGCGTGCGTGTGCGCGCACGCTCATCTGGGGGGTCGGGCTGCTCAAACCGAAATTATAACGGCGGGACGGGTGCAAGCGTATCGATACCATACCCGTATGGGACGCGCCGTCCGCCTCGGTCGAGCGGCAACCCGAAAAGGTTTCGCCTCGATCTTAATGACCTACGCGCCGCGCGGAGGAGCGCGGAGGAGCGCAGAGCGGCACGCGCGAGGAGCCTTGCGCGCGGATCGGCGTGGAGCGCGGGAAGATCGAGCAGCGCGACGCCTCTCGTCGAGCGCCTCGCTACCTCGACGCTCTGCCGGGCCCGGGGAAGATTGTGGGAGCGGGGCTGTTCTCCGGAACCCACGATGACTCGGCCAATGGCGATAACCGTTTTTGGGCGTAAGGCATTTACTCGCGCGCTGTCGGCAGATCGGGCTGGTCCGCCGCTCGGGCGATCGGTAGGGCAGGGCCGAGGGTGAGGCCGAGCGCTCGATGGGCCAATGGCCCGCAAAAATGACTACCAAAAAAGCCGGGCCGCCGCTCCTCGGGTAAGAAGCGCAACGATGTGACGCGATGCGTGCATAAGACCGCGCACCCACACGAGGCCGGCCGGCTCTGTCCCTGCGCGCGGCCCACTCCTCGAGGAGCGGAGAGCTCGCGAGGAGGAGACAGGTAGGAAAAGGGGCGCACATGCGTCGCTCACCCCGAGCTATCGGCTGGCGAGGGACCAACTTTTACCGATGGTGCCTCGCGCACGCACACACGAGCGCGCTCGAGGCGGCACACGGCCTCGGAGGTTCCCACACTGCGGCCCATGATTTATTGGCCTGCCACCCGCCAGACCTGCTGTCATCATCGTCCCATAGTCGCTCCAAGATACGCCGAGCCGTACCGTATATAACTCCCCTTTCTGCACCGTCTTCGCTCCTGCCGCGTATCGGCTCCCTCTTTCCTCGCGCCCCATTTTACGCCGAGGCGCTGTCCGCCGGCCTGTTTTACGTTTCACGCACACGCGCGCGCGCGCGCGCGCACACGCCCCCCCCCCTCTCTCTCTCTCTCTCTCCCTCTCCTTTATCAGCGCTCGATCCCGCGATCGATCGTGGAACTTATCGTCGTCGATGAGCCGCTCTCGCCATGGCGGAAGAACGTCGGAAAGGGAGAGGAGCCTTTTCCGAGCGGGGATACCGGAACGGGAGACGACTTTTGCCTAAATATATGATAAAATAGATGGGCCGGGAATCGGAGCGAAGGACAGAGAGGCTGGAGGGGCTAGAAGGGCCGGAGGGGTGGACGATGGTGGTTGGTGGTTGGTGGTAGGTGCAGGGCGCGGAGCGAGGGAAGGTTTCCCTCGCGAAAGACGAAGCAAACGCTAGGGCGCCTCGCCTCGCCTCGCCTCGGCCGCCTCGCACGGAGGAGAGCGAAGAGAGCGAAGAGGGGTTATTTGGTTTGGTCCGAGCGCGGTTTCCCAGAGCGGGGCGGCCCGGCCCGTGCAGCCGTGGCCCGTGGCCCGCGCTGCCGTGGCTCGTGCAACCGTGGCCCGGCACTCTCCGCCGTACGCGACACAGTCGAAACGCTTGGCCACTCAAAGCCGCACGTCACCCTCGCCGGCGGTCTCCGGCCTCTCCTCCTCATCGTCGCCAGTCGGCGTCATGAAGTCTCTCGCTCTGAAACTCGGCCTGCTTCTCGTGCTCGTATCCGTGTTCGCCCAAAGTGGTACGGGCTGCGCTTTCTGCGAGAGGCTCTCCCAGCAGCAGCGGCAACATCGGCCGACGCACAGGAGCTTCGGCAGCCCCAAGCCGTTCGGCGCTGAGAAACCAACGAGGGTGCAGGAGTTTAACAGGACGGGAGTGCTGCACCCCGAGTACCAGATACCGGCCACTCTGAGACCGGGAAACGTTTCTCGGTGAGTACTCGCACACCGCGTTTCCCTTCGTATCCGACCAGGCCACCGTGCACCGTCCTCACCTTCCGCCCGCGATTCTTCTCCTCTCCACTCGTGGCCTTTGCCGCGCGCGACTTTTCTCTTCGGTACCGGGTCGATGCAAACCGAGAGTGCGATTTCTCAAATCTGCGGAAGGATTTTTTCGATACTTTCTTCCGGCCACTTGGTTGGATGGTTTACACGGCGAACGGCACAAACGGCGCCAACTCCGCGGCGTTTTTGATCGAGCAAGGAGCACCCGATAAAGGGGGGGGGGGGGGGGGGGGGGGGGGGGGGGGG
>JBCFXI010000158.1:218557-266865 GCA_038496175.1 Ampulex compressa
GGGGGTTTTTTTTTGCCCCCCCCCCCCCCCCAAAACCCCCCCCCCCCCCCCCCCCCCCGATAGGGCATCGTTCGAGGAGCGGGAGAGAAAAAGGGAGATACGAAGGGTCAAAGAAATGCTTTTTGCGGTCAAGGGCTTGTGCACGCTGCGTCCGATACGCCGAGCTGGGAGACTGGACAGAAACGGCCTAGGCGAGAAGCTTGCTTCGGCGCAAGCTCGATCGGCGGCTGGCCAGGGAATTTGTACGGATTTGCGCGGGTTTTTGTCGAGAAGCGCAACCGCGTCGCGGATCCTCGAAGTGAAAGTTGCGCAAAGAGGAGAGAGGAGAGAACGTTAGCCGCTGCAACCTCTTCGTCGCGATCCTCTCCGGGTAGGCGTAATGGGTACGCGGTACGCCTAATGGCCCGACGCGTCGCGACGGCACGCGTCATAAAGTCCTGCCAGCGGACGGCTTCCGCGAAAGCCGCCCGTCGGCCGAGCCGAGTCCTCGGCGTTATTTCCATCGGACGGCGTTGGAGCGCCTTCGAATTCGAGGGTCGACGCGCGTCGGCTTCTCTTTCGGGGATCGCGATCCTCCTTCGGGGGCCGCGGGGGCTGCGCGCGTGTGCGTGGCTTTAGAGGGGCGGGGGGCTGGTCGGGGGAAGGGGGCAGAGCCGATCTTGGAGGAAACTCGCGGCGGGAAGAGCGTAGCCGGCGTACGTGCGAATGACGGAATTGGAGGTCCCCTCGCGCGGGACGGAAGACCGGCCGCCAAAATTAGACGACGGGGGTCGTGGCTGCGCGACCCCAGACGCCGCGACGCCGCGATGCCGCGCCGCCGGCATTGTATCCCGACGCTAATTTTACAATAGCCGTCTCATGGCGGCCGGGAGGCCCGTCGAGAAGCACGTGCGCTGCCGAGCTCGGCTGCTCGCTGTCGCGCCAATGTCGCGCCTCGTCCTAGACTTAACCGGCGAAACTCGTCGAGGAGCGCGATCGGAGATCGGGACTAAATATAGACGGCCGCGGACCGGCTTACGTCGGGCCTTTGGTCGGTCGATGCGAACAAAATGATTGCAGGTTCTACTACTTGAGCCCGCGCGAGGGACCGCCATTGACTCTGCTGGTTAGCCCCTGCAGCGGCCCGATAACCTGGACCGTCAGCTACGTCGAGCCGCCCCAAGATGTTCGAGAAGCGGAGGGCGCCAAATGTACGCTACGGATGGGTATAGTTGCCCTTCGTTTCTTCACTCTCCATTTTCGCTCGCTCCCTTCGATCCTCCGAGCCCAGCTCTGAGGAGGAGCACGGCCGCGAAATAATCGCCGTAGGTATTATCGCCTGCCCACGCGAATGACCCTGCGATCCCGCGATCTTGTCACAGCGCAAACACGATGGCCGGTCAAAACGCTGAAGCCCGGCTCTCCGCTATTCACCTACGAAGGAGCGGACGATCAGAATTTCACGATACCAAAGACCCGAGCCGGCCTCTACTGGTTCGAGATAAAGCCGCTCGAGGCGAGCACCGCCGATCCGCGACAGCAGCGGCCGGGGACGGTGTTGCTCTACGCGACTTCTGCCAATCCCGACTACATCGCCGGGTTCGGCAGCTCTGGCGCTAGGGAAGACCAGAACGAAGACCGGCCCCGTTCTCTGAGATTCCAGCAGCGACGGAGCAAAAGGCGGCTAACGGTCTCTTGGAACAAGAGGTAAACTCGCCCTCCTCCTTCATCCTCGGTGAGCCGAAGTCTCCACGAAATCTCTTCGAGCGATCTCTCTCTCTCTCTCTCTCTCTCTCTCTCTCTCTCTCTCTCTCTCTCTCTCTCTCTCTCTCTCTTCGCAGCCACGTGGATCCTCATCTATCGACCTACTGCTTGGCCGTCACTTCCGGAAGCCAGCCGCAGCCGTCGACGCTCTGCGCGGCGCGCAATCTGCTCCGCGCTCACCCACGCGCCGCCCGCGGAAGCGCCGGAAACGGCGGAACCGACTCCGCCTCTAAGGAGCACCAACATCGAGGTCTCCCGGAGGGTCTCCATTGCGTACGCCAAACCAAGTTGACGCTTCACCGAATGAAGTACGACACCACCTACAATTTTACGCTATACGTGGTTAGTATCCGAGCCGAATTCGAACTCTGCTGACACCTAGTTCGTGCGCGAGCTCGACCTCGCCGAATTCCTCGTACACCTTCGCCCCCCGCCCTTCAAACGCTCACCACTGTGTCGCTAGGTCAATTCGCGGAACAACGTGTCGAATCGCGTTGCGACCGACACCCTACGCTTCCGGAAGACCCCGGAAATGACGCTGCGCACCGGCCGCTACGCTACGGCTAATCTGCGGAAAACCGACGGCTTCGTAAGCTTTCGCTACCGGCCGCCGGACAATACCTCCACCGTCCTTCACATCCTTCCCTGCGGGGGTGGCATCGTCGGCGCCAAGCTCAGCGGCCCGGGAATACTGCGAGTAAGTGGCCCGGCCAGAAACGGGCGGCCTCGGCAAAGAGAGAGGTATCCGCCGAGCGAGGAGAGACGAGGCCTCTCTGACGGCGGGCGCACCCTCTCGTCATTTCTCATCCTTTCTCGGTCCCCGCCCCTGTTCCACCCCCCCCCCCCTTCCAGCTACCCGGGAAAATCCAGATAGCTCGCTCTAGACCCGATGGATATTTCAGGAAAAAGAGGTGCTGGGCTATGCCTCCCTGCGCGTGCCACCGCTGCCCGCGGGGAAAAGTTACTCGCTGCGCATCTCCGCGACGCCGCAGGAGCTACCGCGCGTATCGGCGATCAAGGTCTTGGCCACCGAAGAATCCTCGAGGATCTATCCGCAGGTACACCCCCGGGCCGCGGCCCAAGCTCCGAACGCTTCTTCACCTCCTCGGCCCGCCTCGAGCGCTGTCCGGCGCGGCCCACTTACACCGACACCCCCCACCCGCACCCCCTCTCCAGGGGGATCAAGCTTGCGAGCCCTTCTGCAAGGATATCCTCGATTCCAGATACCCTCGAGAAGCATCCCACGCGAATACCGATCGTTGAGGACGTGCCACGAGGTGACGATAGGCGTCGAGCCGGCAGGTGCCGCCAAGTATTGCATACTGGCGAGGGAATTGCGCGCCTCCTCGATGCTCAGCAGCCTGGCCACACTCCCGGACCAATGTGGCCTTCATCGGCGCCGGCGCTCCGAGTACACTCTCGAGTACTGCGAGGAGAAACAAAGCCCGTCGAAGGACAGGGCCCTTCCGTTTACGCTCAGAAGACTACAGCCAGGGAAGGCTTACCTCATACAAATCACGGCTCAGCTCAACGGTCAGTCCCTCTCCTATCCGCTCGTGGGCGTGCGCACGCGACGTTTCTGCCCACCTTGAGCGGCACCTCCGACCTCGGTTTCAATCGCAATTTCGACCCCGTCTCCCAAAGACTGTGCAGGGCCCGATCCGAGTGTCCCATCCCAAATCACCCAACCTTTGCACCACCGCCCTCTCTCCGCGTCGCGGTCGGGACCGCGTGCCAAAGTGTCTGTCGCTGATTAAAGCCAAACGGGCCAAGTAACGTACCTAGACCGACGATTCTACCCAGAGGTGCGAAACGCTGATTCCGTAGGCCCCCATTGAACGAGAGAGTCGATCGCCCTTCGAGGTTTTCGGCCTTCTATCCCATTCGAATGATCCGATTCGACCATAATGTCTCGTAGTATCTCCTTCGCGAAAGGCGCGCTGTACCCTCTAAGTTTTGTAAGACGTATCGGGAATAAAGCGGAAGAAAGAGAAGGAAAGGGGATGGCCGTTTCTTGTTTAATCGAGACACGCCAATTCTGGCACGATCAAAGCTCTCAGCTTCTCACCCGGCGAACCGGGTGGTTCCAGCTCCAGCAACGAGGCGGCGCGCCTCAAGAGACCTTTCGTGTCCTCCCCCGGGCAGCTCGAGAGCTCCCTCAATGCTACCGCGGTGTAAAGTGCCAGCCTCGCACCGTTCGGGTCCAGAGTCGTGAAGGTCGCGATGACGCGCTTGCACAGCTCCGACTTCCGCGGCTCACCAGGAGCCAGCAATTGTATCAGCGAGTGTGTTACGGTTATACAGTGCTGATGCCCCGGGTGCAGTAACACCGTCAGCCTGAAACAAGAGCCAGGGGAAAGCCCAGGCAGGGCTCGAGCGAGGATACGATCGCGGTGTGCAGAAGGACGAAAGAAAGAATACCTCGAAAGAAGCTGCATCAGCGCTTCTTTCCCCGCTCGCTTCATGCCCTCCTCGACGTCCTCCTCGAGCCGGTCGGTCAGCTCGGCGACCTCCGAGCCGGTAAGCGTTCCCGGGCAGGCGTTACAGGACCATTCGGTTTCCAAGTCGAGCGGGTGCTTTGGTAAAATCAGCCCGTTCCCGCAGGGGCACCGGAGGGTGCCCAGATGCGTGCCCATTTCCGTAGGATCGCCGCATCGTTCGCAGTGGCAAGAAAAATACTTGCTCGATAAAAGATGCATCCGCCTGGCCCGCGTTGCCCAGAGCGCGTGGGTATACATCGTGCTTATATGCTCGCCTCTGAAATGCAAGGTATGACGTTGATTGCGCACGGCAGAGTTCTCCGCTATCGCATATCTCTATCATTATTAAGGTGGGGCTTCGACAGTCGCGCTTCGGCGATCGCTTACTTTTTTATCGAAGATATTGCCTTCACCGTGATGCGCGGCCTGCCTCTGTCGTCCACGGAATAGCCGTGTCTCGTGTTTGGCGAACAGGAGTGCTCGAGCAGGCAGGCTGTCTCGTAGAGAGCCGAGGAGCCATCGGGAGGGTTCGTCTCCAGGGCGTTGACGTCTATAAGACCGCAGATCCTAGATACGATGCTCCTACCCGCGGCATCGTCGACGAGCAAATGTCCAAGCTGCTTTATAACTCTTCTCGTCTCCTCGTACGCCTCCGTTCCCGGACCTCGAAAACTCTCGTGGCTTTGCATCTTGTCCAGAGCCTCCCAATGCTTGGACTTTGAACGCCAGAGCATCAACACGCGTATCACCAGAAGCAAATCCGTTCTGCAACGCAGAGATCGCGATTGGCCCTCATTGCTGAGAGGGAACTGGCTGTGTACTTACAAACGTACGTCCCATAATCGACCAAAGACTGATTTTGATTTTAGTTATTAGTTATGTAGATATTAGGGAACGGAAAGGGGATCAAGTCTGGCGTCTACCTAGGGACGATTCTTGCCCTCACGAGAAGCAAGCACTCCGAACCGTGTCTATGCTTGTCGGCCAGCCCAGCGCAATTCCGCTTACAGGCCGGCCACAGACACGTTCCGCACCAGGAATCGGAGTCGTTGCATCTTGTCCCGCAGCCAACGCACACTCTGTCGTCTGTATGGGCCGTTGGGCCCCAAACGATCGGGGGCTCGGAGAGGATTATAACGTCACCGGCGCTCAGGTCTCTCCTTGCCAATAAATGACGGCCCAGCTCCTCGCTTTCCCCAATTTCCCAGGCTTGACAGACGAACTTGTGTCGCGGCCAGTCTTTACGCTGATGTTCCTTCGTACAATAAAACTCCAGTTTGCAGCCGCTGCACTTGCGGCTCGCTCGGTTACAGCAAATCGGGCAGCTGCCTTCGAACCGCTCGCACTCCATCGAGTCCGACCAGACGCGACCACCTGAAATTCATCGATCGAAATTGGCCAAGGGCCGATATCGCCGATTCGAGATCGCGCCTAATCTTTCAAAGAGATATCCGCGCATATGCCTACACCCGACCATATTCTTTCGCATACTAATCTCGTGGATCGCTCCAAGGCCGAGCATGCCTTCTTCGGTAGCGAGGAACGAGGCGCTAAGAAGGCGTACCGTCCCCCATCCCGAATGGCGAAGGGGACAGATTCCCTACTCTTCTCTCCGAGAGGGTCTATCGCGACAAACTCCGACAAAGGCAGGTCGGGAACCTGCTCCCTTCGCCCTATTACATTTTCGACCGTAGAGCGACCTTTGACCCGTTCGCTCCGTCCTACACCTTCGCCCGGAGAACGCTGCATGCCGAAGGTCAACCTGCGCGTACTCAAAGTGCCCACCTTCCTGGCAGGAAGTGGATTTACCCACGAAAACACCTGGATTGTCGGGAATCCCTTCCGTTGGTGCGCGCCACCACGAAATCTCTTTATCCTTCTACCTCTTTGTCCGTCTTTAACGCGACCGTACACCTTTCCACGACACTTTTATACGTATACGGCCGATGAGCCAGAAGCACTGAACCAAAGGGCACTGTGAGGCAGCAACGACCCGCAACGCTTCAAGCCGGTAACGTTTTACGTGCCGCTGGGAGAGAATAGAATATAAATATAGATCAGGCCGGAATCGAGCGAGCGATACTATTTTGGTACATCGCGCGTGTTTGCCTCTCTTCATAAGTACGCGCAACACCGACCGCGGCCGTCTGACTAGGGCCAGCCATCGACTACTCCTACACTGCCTGACCCGCTACGCTCGCCCACCGCATACCACTTCTTCTCTCCTATTTCTCCTTTTCCCCCAAGAGCGCAAAGTAGTGGCGGGTGCCAAGGATCAGGCCTCGTATAAGGATAATTTACTCACGATAACCCCAACCCTATGCCTCGTCCCGGTCTCAAAGTAGATCGCACGCGCCCATCCGGTATCTCAGCCGCACGCTTATTTACCATCTTCAAACCCGCTCTTGTATCTAGCTTGCTTTGCTTGCGTTTACCGAGGAGGAAGAAAATTAATCGGAATCAGGGTCTACACCTTTATTCGTTCTCGTGTCATCACATACTCTCGTCGCAAGATAGCGAGGGCGTAAAAAGGCCAGATAAATCCAGAGTTCCTCTACTCCAGACATTCTCTATTCCATCGCCTAGCCCCTCCCCCCCCCCCTCCCTGCCTCCCACGGTGGTTGGGCCAATGTTTGCACAAATCAGTTATTCCTTTTTGACATAAAAAATGGAGTAGAAAAGTACGACGCTATTTGATATCTCCTTGGTGCGAGTATAGCGTACACATCATGAACATAGTCAGCCATGATATGCAAAGAGATCGGTCCTAGAACCGAAGGGAGCTACGAACCACTAGGTGGTCCACATTTTCTTCTCGAGCTAATTCCACATCTTACGTTCCAATGGGCCTTCTCAAAGGCCACGTTTCGTGTAAATTGGAGGCCCGCATTATACATCGACTGCAATGCCGAAAGTCCACTTCGCGCGATGTAAATCGATCGTACGTGTGTCATTATCGGCGCGTTCAAATCGCGCTACTTACAAAAATAAATGCTCACTATCAACGGCCGATCGCCTTCGCTTCTTCCGCACAAGATCGCGAGGAGAGGGCGGTCGGATAGGGTCGGAGGAAAGTGGAGGGAGGGAGCGGGAGGGGGCGAGGAGGTATCAGTCAACGTTCTCAAAAAGTCTATTACAAATAAATACAAAAGCAATTCCCGCGGCGTTTTAACGTTCTTTTTTTGTGCTATTTACACTACCGTTCACATTGCACCATGTTTTCCGAAAGCAAACGGTCGATCTGATAGCGTTCCAGACATCCCTTCCGGTACACGACAAGTTGCAAACAATCGCGGACGGTGATTCGTACTCGTTCGGGACGATGCCGTCGACGGAGGACTCAAAGAAGCTAAACAAGGGAAACCAGACTCTGGTCCTGTTCGAGTCGCGCTGCATCAGAGCTTGATTATTTGCCAATGTGTGGTAGTAGAGAAAGAGGCGGGAAGTAATGTAAAAAGCTACGAACACGTCGATGGAGTAGTGCTCATGAGCGGCTAGGATAAAAAATATACCAAACATATTGAGCATCCACGTAAAGGTATGTAGGAAGTACAATTGTCTCGGAGTGTCTGAAAAGATAAGTCTCAGATTAGAATACTGCCGGGTGTGTACCCTCCACTGGGCACGAGCGCGTAACGTACATTCGGTTATGAAGAAATTTAGCATGGTTAGCGCAACCGTGTGTCCGCTGAACATGTAATCACCACACGTTCTGACGCCTTGGATGGACATACCGGCCCCTCTCCAGATCACGTAAGCCATCGCGACTTTGTTGTACAATTCGATGTACGCGGAACTGGAAAACGATCAAAACTCGGTATCCGCGAATGTTCCGCGCAATCTCGCCGGTAAACTCTTACCCTGCACGGTCCTCCTCCGGACCTCTTCGCGGTTGGCATTGTAAATGTGCGCCTGGTACCGACAGCGAAGTGATGAGCATCGTTACACATCTGAGTAGGAAGACCGTTCCGGATAGAGCAAAAAACCTCCGCAGTAAGATAAATCTGCGATACGTATGTGAGATCACTTTGCGCCAACGGCGAGGTATTTCGAAAAGCTATTAACCGAACATAATGCGCGATGGTCTACCTATATTTGTGAAATATAAGCACAACGACCCATATCCCGAAGAGTACGGTACCCGTGACCTCGCACATGTCAAACGCCCATGGAATGTGCGGTACATTGTCCAAAAATATATCCGGCAATGGGGGATACTTCTTCATGTCTGGCACCCTATCATGCACGATCACCATGACAAAGGCAGTAATCCACGTAACGATAAACAAGTACGCCAAGCTAATAAAAGCCTTCCAGATCTCCGGAGGTAGGTGCGATGCGTGACCATCCTCCGACACGGAGGCCGAATAAAATTCATGCTCTATGGAGCCTTCGTTATTGACCGTGCCGGTACTGGGTATCTGGAAAGCAAGACGAGCAAGTACATGAGCACGAAGCCTGCACGCAGCACGTGTCATCTGCCACCGGCATATGGTTCGGGAACGGATTTAACCAGAGGGTATACTTGCTTCATGTCTGTGGTGCGCATAAAAGTTTGGCGATGGAAACAAATCGACGTATCCCAATTCGTACAATACCGTCACGTTATCCCTCTGTAGTTGCTTTATGCTGATGTACAATCTCTTTATGTCGCCAATTTTTTTTATGTTCATGCCATCCGACCTTAGGTCCTCCTCCTTCAGGGTCAAGAGTACCCTCCCATCAATTTCGTGTTGCAGAAACAGGTTCATAAATTTGCTGTGGCCAGTATCGCGCAACCATAGTGCCACGTCATTGTCCGTCCAGTCAACAATGTTCTTCTCCGGCATCCTTTATCCGACTCCAGAATGATGCGTGCCCTGCGAACATTGAAATGGCCCTTGTGCAAAGTACGGAGAATAGATACACCATGCATATGTGCCATCCTTGGGCGGGCGGAGGGGGCGGGTAGATGAAAGAAGGCAAGCAAGCAAGCAAGCAAGCGAGAGAGAGAGAGAGAGAGAGAGAGCTTTGAAATTGCTGAGAGGCTTGTCGATGAATCATAACCTATAACGTCCAACTATTGCACGTATACGTAGCGGCTCGAAAGGGCGACTTACCTCGGAAGTTTGTGATCTAAGCTCGCATAAGCGGTTATCACGAAATCTGCGTACGTTTGACGCGCATGCCGCACCAAACTGACATCTTCTTATTGTCACCATAAATCCTGAGCTGGCAGTATTAGTAAACAAATTAAAGCAAGGAAAGGTGTCGACTGGAACGCATGGTAAAGGCCGCGGCGACTTAGCGAGGTACGGTATAGCGTACGTACGCGCGAATCGATCGGCTTTATCGTACAAACAGCGATGGATTATTTACGCGATCGTACGGTCGGCGCTTCGCGCGATACCCTTTGCCAGTCGAATAACCGGAATAACCAGAGATGTTTTGGCGAGATTGATCGAACGGAAGAAGGAGAACGTCACCGGAGACGCGCGAGACTCGAGCGGTCGGCCGGATATTTGACGGTTCGCGGAGGCTTCTGATTGGTTGGGGCATCGGTAAAGTATCATTGAAACAAACTCGGCCTCGTCGCGTCTTTGACAAACATCCACTTCGGTCGAGCATTTCGTCGGATGTTATCGCACGGCCTTTGCTCGAGTCGGATTTAGGATGCAGCCAGTCGCAAGATAAGATGGAGAATACTGTTCACTCGGCAAACCGAGAATAGAGTCGTGTCGGCAATCAAGCGCGGCACGGTTTGTGCTACATCAGCTATCCCTTCGCGGGTCTCCCAAGGAGGAACGTTAGGGCAGAGTTCTAGCGCTAGATCGGTGTCCTCCCCGCGCTCGTACAACCGTGTTATTCTACAAAGCGCTGCTGCCGCACGCATTGCAAAAACGAGCCGCTTTGCAACGCGACGATTCCATTCTTCCATTTTCCCTCTTAAGCATGTAGTTTCGTTAGGCTTGCGTAAGTTACCCTTATTCCAAGGTTTTGCACATTTTTTGAGGAATGCCGAACGACCGGATGGAAAAGCGAGGAACGAATGGCCCCATCGCGGCACGTTCCTTCGCGCAGTACCATATTCGTCTCTACGCGAACGAAAAAGACCAAAAAATGAGTGCACCGCTCGAGTGCTTAACGTTGTCAACCATTGGCATTGTCGACAGAACACGCGGCGCAGCTACTACGAGCGGAAGGTCGAGTGAATATCGAAAAACTAGGAGCAGCCGCGTGACGCGAGAGACGAGAGGCCCAGTGGTGTCAGAGGCGAGGCGTGAGAGACGAGAGACTGTCGAGGATACAGCCGAGTCAAGAAGAGAGGAGAGGAGAGAGAGGGAGAAGGAGGGAGAGAGAGAGAGAGAGAGAGTAGCTGGCGACAGGTTCACCTGGCGCATCCTTCGAAGCAGTGCCTCGCACTTTGCCACGGCTTCGCGAAGCAGCCTACGTCAGCTCAGCTACGCCAGTTGTTCGGCCCAGTTGCGCGCTCAACGTCTACCGATTGCACGCTTCTTGTACGACAGATCTAACGCGGCTCATCGTCGCCCGACGTGCTGAGTTGGCACTCTTGACGGTGACAAGTTTGTAACCCCACTGTGCATCGGATGGGACTGTGAATTCAAAGTGCAGTTTAGTAATGAATGTACTTAAACGGTATACTTAAAGATTGTTACTTAATGAGCTATGAGTGGCCAGAAATTTCAGTATGACGAAAGTGGAGGGACATTTTTTTACTTCCTACTATCCTTCTTGGCGCTTCTTCTCATCCCTGGGACCTATTATCTTTGGCCACGTTGTCCAAAACAAGGTTAGACCACGATCGACCGTATCAACTTTATGTATTGGATCTTTCGCAAGCAACCCTCTAATCGCCCTGATCCGCTCCTCCTTCGCACCTTGGCGTCTCTCACTCCCTTTCCACTCTCGAATAAATCTTGGAATAAAATCGGTGACGATTAGAAAATCGGTCCAATTGTGGCCCAACGTCAAATGTCCCGTTATTAACGTTCACTTTAACCGCATTATTGCCGCAAACGATACAGATTCATTCTTCGATCACAGTTGTACAATACTTGGTCATTTACCGTTAATTGGTTCGATACGCGATTTGTTCAACGCCAAAGACGCCCGGTGCAGTGACTCTCTTCGCACTAAATATTTTTACGCGTTCGTATCTTTCTATAGATCCCGATCAAGTAGCCAAAGAGTGCCAGTGCGATGGATGTAAGAAGAAAAAAATTATCCTTCAGCACAATGAGCCTTGGAAGGAAACCAAAGCGTTATTCACGTAAGTGCTATCTAACAACAAGCAGCGGTATTTGCTTTCAAGTCAAGTCCTACTAAACAATTTTGCCTTTACAGAAAGTTTCTTATCATCCTTGGTTGGGTCATTCTTATCTTTCTGGCATATAAAGTATCCCAATTTGACTACGAAATGGCTAATTTTGATCCCTTTGAAATATTAGGTGTTTCACCGGTAAGCTTCCATTACCCTATGTATGCAATCATTTTTCTATATTATTATATCCGCTAAGTAGACATTTCCAATAGTATATATGACGTTTTAATGTTCTAACGTATTTTCATCTTCCACTATAGAGTTCTTCGCAGGGTGAAATAAAGAAAGCTTATCGAAAGCTTTCTTTAATTCTCCATCCAGATAAGGAAACGGGAAATGAGAAAGCATTTATGAAGTTAACCAAAGGTGAGTAGGCGATACATTGGGCAACCGAGTTTTGCACTAAAATTTGATCCCGTACTGATCGACATCCAGACGTGGGAAAATTTGCGTCCGCGGTTTCATGAAAAAAATGCGTATATTCAGTAATCGTGTACTTTGATGTTGGCACAATGCACAGCTTATCAAGCTTTGACGGACGACGAAGCCCGTAAAAATTGGGAAAAGTACGGCAATCCGGATGGCCCTGGCGCGATGAGTTTCGGTATAGCGTTACCTTCGTGGATCGTCGAAAAGGAAAATTCAGTGTGGGTTTTAGGACTATACGCACTGGTATTCATGGTTGCCTTACCGACCATCGTCGGCATGTGGTGGTACAAGAGTATTCGCTACACCGGAGACCAAGTAATTACATGCTCGTAAATCACCCAAATATGCAAATGGCGGGCACGAATTTTCTGGTGGCGGTTGCGCAGGGAAGGGGTTCATCGTCTTTCCATCTTTAGGTGTTGCTGGCAACGATCGAAATGTATTACTACTTTTTCGTAAAGACACCCTCCATGTCTTTAAAGAGAGTAATAATGATTTTGGCCGCTTCCTTCGAATTTTACAAGAAACGCAACGCAGAGATAGTCGAGAGGCACACGGACACCGAGGAAGTTCCTTCGGTAAGATCTGACAGAAGTTTGAAAATTACAAGATTATCAAAGCATCGCGCTCGGTTTCCTCTAATCCACCATATCCATGTGTTTTCCAGCTTATCAAGCAACTGACTAATCTGGGAGAAAAGAACAAAGAGATACCGCTCTGTCATTTCTATTCCATAAAGGCTAGGGCATTGCTCCATGCACATTTATCTCGTATATTGCTGAATGCGGATACACTAGAAAAAGACAGACAGTACATAGTCAAAAAATGTCCGTACTTAATACAGGAAATGGTTAGCTGCGTAAATCAAGTAATCCTGCTGGCATACACCAGAAGAGGTAGTACCAAACTTGTCGGAGAGACTTTGTAGCGGGATTGTCGGTAGAAGCGAAGAGAGTAGACTTCCGATCTACCTCGGACCTCTCACGTATCCTTCCACAAGTCAGATGATGAGCGCTAATCGTTTTTCAGTTCCACGCTTACCGAGCATAAAGACGGTAGAGAATTGTATGAAGCTATGCCCGATGATCGTACAAGGATTTTGGGAATTTAAGAATCCCCTTCTTCAGCTACCGCACATTACGGAGGACAATCTGAAGTACTTTCTAGCGAAAAAGGTAGTCTCAACGTTCATTCATTCAATGCTTACAAGAAATTTACACGCACGCAGGCGCAACGCGCGCATACACGTTATCGGATCGTGCTTAAAAAAGAATTGTGATTTCCTCTTTCTCAACAATTAGCGTCAAATCAAAAGTCTTCAGCAGTTTGCACAATTTAAAGGAGAAGAGAGAAGACTGATACTTAGAAACTTATCGGACAGTCAATACGAGGACGTAATGAAAGTTCTTGGAAGTATGCCATACATAGAGTTTAAAGTGCGTTCGGAAGGTAACAGAAATTTGTGTTTTATTCGGTTCTAAATTTATATACCGCCCATACTATGTTGCCGTAATCGCCGCTTCTGGAGATAATAACGTACAAACGACTTACGATGTCGCGCAAAGAGAACGATAAAGACGGGGCGAAATGGAAAAATTCCGGTATATATGTGCACATGACGAGCATATATGTGTATGTATGTATGTATGTATGTATGTATGCATAGATATATATACATATACATATATTTGTGTGTGTGCATACGCATATCGTGCGTACATACAACGTTTCGGCTGGTAGCAAGATAACGTAGAAATTCAACATAGTAGAAGGGACGAGTTGATTAATGAGCCTGAATCGCGCAAACCAGGATAGGCATACGTCCTGCATACGATTGTGCAGAGCCCGATATCCTTAGATACCATTGCCCTATTCTTCCGCAGTAATCGACGATGAGAACCCTACCGTTTATACTGCTGGTGCTATCGTGACTGTAACGGTCTCCTTAACTCGCAAGGATATGAAGAACTTGTTCGGGGACGATACCGTAAAGGAACAGACCATGATCGACGACGGCGGCGGCGGTGGCGGCGGCGGCGGCGGCGGCGGTGGTGGCAAGGCTGGCGGCGACGTGACCGATGAGGTGTCGGAAGAGCAAAATCAGTCGGTCAAAAAGCCCGCGTGGCTGAAACAGAAAAAAGCTCAGAAAAAGTCTCACAAGAAGGGCCCCAACAAAAAGTCTGCTTCTACGAAGAACCCACAGGCTCAGGCTCAGGCTCAGGTAGCCGCAGGTGGTAACGCGAGTCAGCAGCAGGGGAGTACGCCTAACGCGCGAAAGAGAGAGGATAAGCCGGAGAAGGAGTCTTCCAAAGAAAAGCTGTCGGACAGGAGCGACAGCGAGGCGGAGAGCGAGAGGAGCGAGGACGAGGACAGCCACGATAAGAAGGACGTGTCGCTCGACGACGACGACATGGAGTGGGAGAGGTAAGCTTTTCTACCGCTTCGATTTTACGCGGTCTAACTCCTCTGGCGTGTCCTCGGCACCTACCAGCCGCTACGTGTCGGACGCCACAATACCTTCCGTCTCAGCCATCGAGATAATATTTGCCAAAAACAGGTTTCAGCAAAGAATTTCGAAAAGAGAGCGAGTGTTGGAAGGTAGGAGTAATCTATCCCACGAGGTGCACTGCCCGCTCTTTCCGGACGTTAAGCAGGAATATTGGTGGGTTTACATCTGCGATCGTAAAAGCCAAACGTTGCTGACAACTCCCGTGCACGTAACATCCTTGGCGCATTTTGAGGAAGTTCAGTTACGGTTCACGGCCCCGCGTTGGACGGGGGTTTACACCTTCACCGTGTGCTTACGCAGCGATTCCTATCTCGGCTTTGATCAGGCGCAAGACATAAAGGTACGTGCCGCTCTCAACAATTCTTCTTCCTTCTTTTCCCTTCATGCCCACCATTCAACTCTCGTGCCTCGGGACTCTTCCTCTCAGTTGGACGTCAAAGAAGCGCCGGAAGTACCAACGGAGCATCCTCAGTGGGACATCTCGGACGAGGAAACCGCCGAAGACGTGGATGCGGCTGATGAGCATTCCGAGTTCACTACCGACGAAGACATCAGCGACAATGAGTAACACATCTCCGTATCTCCTCTCTCGTGCCCTCTGCCCAACCGAGCGCGGCAGTGTGCGCCAGCTAGCCGGTCTGTGCCGAAAGACCGACGACGTGCCCAAGCCCGCGTTTCTCCCTTTTTTTACTTCTCAACTCGATGTACAATGGACTTTTATACGCGGAATTGCATAATCGTTGATGTACGTGGACAATCTAGAGAAATAATGTGGTGTGTAAGATTTCTTCGCGAGGAAAAGGTAACGGCAAATAAAGAACATGATATTTATTTTAATATGGTTGTTTAATCCTCGACTCGAGACGCTACGCGCTTTTTCAAGAAATTATATCTCCTTTCTTCTCTCGCCGAGGCAGAGGGCCAGGACAGACCCTGCACTGTCGGCGATTGTGACGACAATACCGAAAGTACGAATCGTACCCCACCCGCTTTCCGTGAAAGCGCAACAAAAAGTGTGCACGGAGCGTTCATTCGTGCATGTCTTCTTTTCTTTTATACCTTCCGCTTATGCCACCAGTCGTCGGGCAGTCTCCGGCCAGAGATTCTGCGAATTTTGCCTTGTGGACGAACGAATATGACGAGTAGTCAAATAAGATATACGGTATGTGCATTTCCCTATCGATTCGCAGATCGTTTCAAAATAAAAGGATAGATAAAGTGAGACTACTCGTCACCTTATTTCAGAGCTTTCGGATATCTATTCTGCTCCTCTTGCTTTTACACGCCACGTTCGCCACCATTTCCGACCTAGGTAAGTTCAATATGTACAAGTACCTACCTCTTTCTCGATTTAATCGATTATTAAAAGTTCGATTGTTCCAACACTATGACTGGACAATGTACCCTTATCACATAACTACATTTCGCTCGAAGCATTCGTTATTTCGCTTATCTTTATCCTCAATATCTTTCTCATTTCAAGCATTTTCCTATTGAAACTTTTCTTGTCCGTGACATTCCGATGAAAGCATAGCAGCATTATGACGTTGCCGAGTGCCGAATCGTCGTTCTCATCGGTCAATATTTAGTTGCCTCGGTTGCAAATGCCGGTGACCAACTAAACACCTCATTTGTACAACAAAACTTCGATTTTTCAGCAAACAGTCCCGAGAGCCAACCGACGATCGAGAGGAAGGACGTCGCTAATGGATCAGTTTATACCTTCGTTAAAACGGATAGACTGGCAAACATTAAATGGGGCGTGCGACACTTTATTCCCCGTATACGCAACGCGCAGCAAGTCACGCGACCCAGACATACGAACAACAGCTGACGATCGTTATGTCCGTAGAATTTTATGTGCATTGCGATGAACAACGTATGCGTTCAATCCTATTTCACTGGATCACCCTCGGAAAATCCTTGATTTTAATGTGTGCACCAATACTGGAGAACCAAATTCCACGCGACACGATCATAAATCCAAACTCGCGTCCTCCAGGCAATTTTTCTGCATGGCCGTCAAAAGATTCTTCAATCTGGGAAACAGGATGTCAAACGACATGTTGCTTAACACCAACCATTTTACTGGTTTCTCTGCACAAAGTCAGTTCTCGAGCATAACTGATATCCCGAAGCATAGTATGTGCCTTTAAGATAAACTTACGTGTAACGTATTACCAAATTGTCGTATATGACGTTATCGTTGAGGCCCAAACTTTCGTCGATCGTCTCGATCACGCTTGAGGATGGACTTTGGGTCGAATCCTGCGTTTTTCTAACATCAACCAAAGACATTTTCTTAAGTTCATCCCGATATACCGCTGTCATTGCCGTTACAGAGTGTAAAATCCTTTCGAGCGTCGCAAGTTGGATCTCCAGTTTGGATACTTGCCTAAAAAAAAATTCGAGGTACCTCGGATAAAGGGCCGTGTGGACAAAGACGACACTCTGCCGAATAAACGGTATAGTCCGTGCGCGAGCGTACCTCGTGATTTCGACAACTTCATCGCTACAATGCTGCGCTTCGTGCACTCTTAGGAATTCAAAAAGCAACTTTACCATCTCTGTCGGTTTGCCACCCTTGTGTCCGGGCTCTGTCTTAAATCTCGCGTACAGTGCTTCCATTTGATCATACCTGCGCGTCGGAAATATGCAATTTCAAAGGTACGAGCAATCTTACGTTAAGACAATAAAACTCCGTAATGCAGGAATCGTTGAGGCCGCTTCGTCGTAAATATTACTCACACGACGGACACATCTCTGATGCCGTCGAGACGCTGTGCCGTGGACTTTAGCATGTTGCTCTCTTGCATCAAAGACGCAAATCTCATATTTATTTGACCAGACGCGCTCGAGAGCTTGGTGATTTTCTCAAAACTAATATGCAGGCTTTTTTCTTGACGTTCATCCACCCTCCCTTTCTCTAGCTCTGCTTTAATTGTACGCGTCTCGTTTACGAGGAATTTTGTATTTGACGAAGCGTTCTCGATCGTTTCATTGAAGGCATTAATTTGCGCCGTTATGAGATCTCTGGAACATGAGATGGTTCAAAAGTGTGATAGTTAAAGTGCATGTGAAATGGGAGAATGCGCTAATCTCTTCGCGATACAACGCAGAGGTACACTCACACCTTAATGCTCAGTGCAAAAATGAACATTTTAAATAAATAGATCTGCTGTTGGACGAAAAATATTGTCATACGGTAGTAATCCTTTAGCGTTTCAAAGTCTAATTGACAGTCTGATTGCTCTATCATTCTCTGCACTGCCACTGGAATGATGGGACGATGTGCATTCTCCTCCAGCGTTTTTCCACTTTTGAAGACAAACAGTGCGGAATGCTAGAATAAAATATGGTTACATGCATTTGCCGCGACAAACTTTCTGTCGCGGCCAAGACCCGTTTAGAGATACGTTCATACTTACTTCGACCTGAGACATTAGTGGAATCTCTTCGTTAACAAACTTAGCACCATAATAATCCGTTAAGATCTGATCCTGCACAGGAATACCAGTATCCTTTTCCACAAGCTTTTTTAAACTCGCTGCAGAGATATTTTTGTCCGCCTCGTAGGTATAAATTTTGTACAAAGGCACGACAAACGCATAAAATAACTGGAAAATAATTGGAAATAACATATGAAACTATGGAATGGGGAAAGTACGAATTCTTTTTACAAATCGTACCTTTGCTGGTAGCATAGATCTGAGTAGCCTGAATATCACCAACTGCGATACTCCACGGTCGTCCAACCGCCTTCCCCGCTTTTTCGGATCAAACTGTAAAGCTACTTTGAACCATTCCGTCAATTTCTCTTTGACACATCTATCGCAATGTAAAGGTGGTCAGGTATTAAGCGAAACGACGATCGTACACTCGAGTTCAACCATAAGCCATACGATTGGAATATAGGATATCATTCACTTATGCTGTATAATAGATTTCATATAATTTCGCAGCACTACCCACCGTGACAAATGCGTCGGATCCTGAATGGTTTTCTGAAAAATCACCTTGCCTTCCGATTCGTACGCGCAAATATCGTCATACTCCTTGCTTTTGATGTGCTGCATCATCCTATGCAAAAGATTGTGGCATGAATAAGAAACGGAATAGAGAGATATGTGCCCCATTCGTGACTATCATTGGGAGAAATAATCAACCAGTAGATGTTGTCCGTAAAACATTGGGGTGAACAGGTAGGTGGAGTGGGAGGGGACAAATAGGAAGGCGTATGGACATATTTCGATACCATTCTTCAGCTCACCATGCCATTGTGCGTTGCGTTTTTGGAAAAAATGGCCTTGTGCCCGTTATTAATTCGTAGAACAATATTCCCATACTCCAGTAGTCTACGGAACAACTATATTTTTCCTTCCAGAGCAATTCAGGCGCAACGTAATTCAATGTTCCTACGATAGAGGCGGAAGTGCTCGCTTCTCCAATATCTTTCGCATATCCCAAATCTATCAGTTTATACGAAATCTATAAAAAATGCGACACGATTAATGATATACAATGAATTTCCCCATTAATATAAATGAGCACCACTATTCGATACTCTTATTTACAGCATTCTCTCCACCCTGCAGAACGATGTTCTCCGGTTTTAGATCTCGGTGTGTTATACCATTGGAGTGCAAGTATTCAACGGCGGAAAGGATATCCCTCATTGCTCGAATCGCCTCTTCCTCGGGAAGCCCACAGCAATGTTCGATTCTATTCAAATCCTAAGGTTTTCATAATTACTGTCGCCCCTCCAAGTTTTGTAGTTAAACGTTGATTCTTTTTGGGTATGTACATCGTTAAATGTACACGACCCTTACCTTCCTGAGATCTCCCTTTTTACAATATTCCATACAAAGAACCGGTACGTGCTCATTCATCCCAGGGAGTCGGAAAGGCACATCAATGACTCGCACGATGTTTGAATGTGTCAAACGTTTCATTATCTGCACCTCGTTGGCCCATCGCCGCTCCTGCGCCGTCGTTAATTTCACATTCTCCCATTTGCATATTTTTATCGCTAGGAACGGGATAGAAGGATCATTTTCGAAATTCTAGACGCATCCGTTTGTTATAAAAATCATGTCGCGCTTCCCAGAGAAAAAAAGTTCGATGTACTTTTTGAAAGATACCCGTTAGATGAGCGATAAGCATAAATAATAAGCGAGAAGGAAATGTCGCTCGAGATGTCGGTTGCGTAGCCTAACCGAGAAGTGGTTTTACCGAGTTTTTCCTTGGTTTGCTCATGGATCCAAAGTTGAACGATTCCGAAACTGCCCGAACCAAGATTCTGCTCAAAGCTCCATCCGTCGCTTAGATCGGGCAGAGCAGTCATTTTTCGTATATTTCAGGTTACGTCAGATAGGACCGGTAAGTCCGACCGATGTTGATGGCGATGGCTAAAGAGGCGGAGGGAAAAAGGGACTTGCTCGTCCTTGTCGGGATTGTGCCTGCTATGACACGATACGCCAGCACTCGGCAAGGAGGCTGGCAGGTATGTCTAGAGGCATGCACGCACTGGTCTGTTTATTTAAATTCGTTGTATTCAGTTGAACGGACCTGCACTCGCGCGAGATACAATATCTGCACGCTGAGTGGCCCATGCAATATGGTGGCAAGATTCTGAACGCCCGCAAACGTTCAGCAGATTCTAGCTCCGCGCGATGCAAATTAGTTTACAATAATATTCCGGCTGAAAGCGACGTCTAACCTATACTTAGCGGCGTAACCGATCACGAAGAAGCAAAAAATGTTGCGAGACGTTGCGCTGAATTTGGTCACGAGTGCACTGGGTGTAATCCTCGGGATTTCTGCTTTCTTCGTATTCTCCTTTTGTTACGGAAATTACAACGTCGGTTTCTGGTCCATCTTATCAGGTCAGCATACCGTTGATGTACACGATGATGCGCACGCTTTACTCCTATATTTTTATAGTTATTCTTATCCATGCTCCCTTCTTACGTACCTGGAAGGGCGTAATTTTTTTTTCTTTTTTTTTCGAATTTGCTTATACTATTTCGTACAGAATGGTAACGCGGAAAAGCGATGTAGCATAAGTCAGCGGTTATTCTAGACCGTTTCGCATCCCGAACGGTACTTTTATATGGCAGCACTCCTTTTCTCTCGACAAGGAACACGGGAGCGTGTCTTCTGAGAGTCCGCGAATCGAGAATTAAGTTTGGTGTGGCTCATAGGTATCCTAGCCGGTGTTTGCTTCTACCTACATCTTGTCAAAGGTACTGGGAACCTGGATAGGTGGCATACAACAGTCGCATTGAGGCACTTGAACTTCTTAGGTTTCGCAGGCGGAGTAGCTGGCTTTACCGCCTCGATTTGGTACATCTTCCTTACGGCTTACTACAAGATTCGTAAGCACATCAATGCGCATTCGCTCTCCCCAAATTATCCTCTGTGTTTCGATCCTGAGAGAATGTACACGTGCTTTGAAAATTGCACTCTAGAAAACTACCCTTATTTTCAGCGATGCAGCCAATCGCTGACAGTACTGTCATAACGGCGGTCTGGTCTATGATATGTGGAAAGTGGGGTATTTTTTTGATGTACCACTCTTGGAAGTACCGATTACTCATTGAAAATGAGTCTCTGCTGATACTGACGGAGAGCAGCGTGTAAAGTGCTTTTTGTTGCTGCAAACACGTATGTTTTTTTTCCTTTTCTCCTCCCCTTTCTTTTGTTCTGGCAAAGATTCTGAGCGAACGATTATGGTGGAATTGGGTCAGAGTTTATTAGGACTACATCTGGAAGATGGAGAGTACGAATATCTCTTATTATACGTCATTGTGTCCATGTATGCTGGGTTATTTAAAAAAAAAAAATTGATCAAAAATAGACGGCGCCGTATCACAGGGTTGCAACATATACGTTGCTTCAATTCAAGGGGGCGACAATTTATAAAGGGGGCAAATCAATGTGTAAAGACCTATGACAGAGGATATAATTCCCAAGATACCGATAGTTCCTGGCGCAAAATTGGTGAAGCCCAATGCGGTCAGTGGTATGAACAAATCGCACGTGTTTTTAAGCGTGTCGATCGTTACATCTTTGCGATATTTCAAATGTGCTAATACACCGTATGGCTGGAACAAATTACATTTCTCTGGAAAATTGGCCCCCCTTTGAAAAATGCCCTTTCCATGGTATTGGATGAATTTAACCATTTCATATATGTCCCTCGTAAGGTTCATGACAATGTTCATTAACCAATATCTGTTGGCCACTTTGTTCCATTTTTCTACATTCACTCGTAGTATGCCGACACGGCCAATCCAAATAATGTGATCTGCCAGTAAGAACAACGCGTTGGAAATCTTTGCTATGGTTAATGTAATCCTCACTATGATATCGGGATGTTTGGTCGTTTTTAAAGCAGAATAGAAACTATCCAAGAATCTTCCGAGGCGGAGAACTATAAAATAAAAAGTACAGGCTGCGAAGAAAGAAACAGAAAGGAAAAAAAACGGAAATTAAAAAGAGAATACGTTTTCTGAAAGAACCGAAGGTATATTCCAGGCTCCGTAGTACTTCAGCCGAATGTCTGGTGTTGCTGGTGTTCTGGGCATAGTACCAATACGCCCGACTGCCGTACTGTAACAACCTGTAAAATACGATCTAGAATTTGCCGAACTATTACGATCCAAGTTTGCTCCGGTTAATAGCGTTAACTCGTAAAGATACACCTGTCGCGGAGAGCAATTGCTATCGGATATATGTGGCCGTAATTACGTACCGTATGATCCTGTCACGTCCCGCAGTTTGTTCATTTAGCTTTATTATCGCATCCATAATGACTACTGTATAGCCCAGAGATCACCGCGAACCTTGCTTGTCATACCGGTGTATACAAAGTAATATTTAACCCTTTCTTTCGTCGCTCGATGGGTTAATCAAGGCTCCCACAGAAGTTCTTAGTCATTCTCAGTGCTATCTGATCGGCCGTATTTTGCACTTCGGAACATCCTCGATCATGTATTCAGCGTAGTTTTTATTTCACGCGGCCGTACTGATGCGTATGCACAGATTTATTGCATATGTATATACACACACACACACTCACTCACTCACTCACTCACTCACTCACTACTCACTTCGTATATAGGACCAATAATGACGGAGAGCAGGACTGACGAGCAAAAGCGCCACCCTGGAATCTTCTGGACGCATTGCAATTTTACTCTAACATTAATACTACCTTGTCTTTACGGTATCTCTCCTTCGCTTGAATTAAAGCAGTACACTGTAATGCCTCGCCAGGAAGTGAAACCGAAATTTAAAGCGCATCTCGGGGGCTAAATATATCGGTATATTTCAAGGCATATACATCTATACGCATTGCGCGGCGCTCTTAAAACCTAAGATAGACTTACTCGACAAGGGAAAGGGAAATATGGAATTGCGGCCCTTGGGGACATGGGAGCAACATCGAATAAATAAATACATTGTTCTGGATGCGTCGCCGTTTTCGAAAGTTTGCCTGCGCGGATACAAATCGTAGCGTAGAAAATTTCAGGTTATGTTTGGCATTCAAACCGAGCCATGCATATTCGACACATGTGATGTACGTCACATGGTTGCGATCGTATCTGACGACGGTTACGCTGTACTTAGCCAGTAGTCTCATTATCATTCGTACTCGAAGAAATGCTGGCGGGCGAATATATCGAGCATCACGTAGAATGAATCACGATGAACGAATCAGGACATGTTGCGCGTAATAACCCAGAATGTTAAAATCAATTTACGCGATGCGCGAGGATACGTCGATCTGATTCTCTCAAAAGTTGACACCAGTCCACATCCTTCGTGGTAACCAGTGCACTCGGGTTGCACGTTGATCTTCGTTCTCATAGTATATTACCAACGAGATTAAGTAAACCGTGTTTAAAAGACACGGGGAAAGAGAGCATTAAGAGATGAAGGTACAAAAAAAAACCACCACGATTATGATGTCTTGCCACCAGTAAAGTAATCATATACGAATTTCATTGCAGAGCGTGCCCGTCCTCTATGCCTGAGACCTGGGCTGAGCAAAATGGCGTTTACTGGAAGATGAAAAAATGTGTTATTATATTGAAAGCATGTGTTTTATGAAGTTATCAGGTTCTTTTAAATATTGTAAAGCGTATGTAAAAACATGCGATGCGTACAATGTTACAAGTATGCGCACATGATAAATATAGAAGTGTGTTTTTCTAATTCTGCTGCTTTATGTATCTATACGTAAAGTTACCTGCAATATAAAACAAAAGGAGATTATTGATCGTATTCCCAATCCACGCAAAGAGAACAAGGCAAACGGTCGTTAAGCCGTAATACTGAAACAGGGATGAAATGAAGATTTAATAATGCCGCCTAGAATGCAGTACATAACCGAAATAGCCAGAACGACGATGAACTCACAAGATTGGGACGTTGGTGGCGTGCCTGTGCTATCGAATCCCATAGCATTTGCAATTGTAAAATCGAGACGGATAAGTTTTGACAGATCTCGTTTAATTTTTTCTCCTTCTGACCTGTCCAGCTGTCAGCGGAACAAAATTTGCCGGCAAGGGTTGGTACGAGATAATCCACAAGGGCGAGGACTAAGAGGCAAATGGATATGGATGTCAGCAGTGCTGGCTCCAAAATCCATATCGCGCTGAAAACAAAAAGGATAAGATATCTTCTATCTTATGTCTAAGTAGTCTCCTCCCGGTAGAATATCCGAAAAGTTGTGGGTGCTCACAGAAAGATGGTAGTGGTAAGACCGAGGATTAGCCCGGGATACCAAGTTTTGTCCCACAAGAGGATGGAATTTAAAGGGAGTATGACTTCACGCCAACACTCCATTTTTCGTTTCAGTCGCTTCATGTGCTTTTCCTGCAAGAATAGGTCAGTATTGTGAGGGTGTTCCAAGGGGAGCGTCAATCCGATCGAATTCTTGCGACCGGTCAGCGGTAGAAGGGGAGAGCAAGCCAAAGTTCGCGCCGACCATGAAATCGTGAAAGTCGTCCTACCTTTTCCATTCCCGCATTATCCGACATTCCGTCGATCGAAACGCGATCGAGTAGAGGTACTGGCAAGTCGGCAAAAAGGGCAGGAGGGCCCGTTGTGTGCCAGAATGCAACTTCGTCCGATGCCGCTCACTCGGCCGAAGTTAGGAGCAGACGCGAGCAAAGGGCTCTTGCATTATAGCCGACTCTTGACGAATGCTCGCGAGCTCTGCCATTTTGCCGATCGATTAATTGAACCGCGCGCACCGGCCGATGGTTGTGCGTACGTACATAATAGGAGAGTCGACGAGTTGGTGGGTCGAGTTGAGTCGATCATACAAATTACATACGTACATATGTACATACAACTGTACACATCTGTGTGTGTGTAAAGTCAGGTTGGAAAGACACGAAATGAAAGAGAATCGAGTTTTGGTTTCGAGACCGCGAGACGTCATGCCTTGCACGCTATTGGCTGTCAGTTCAAAATGTTGGTTATTGCGGGCGATGTCGCGCTAATGTTGTGACGCGAAGTCTTTCGTCGGGTATATCTGCAAACGTCGCATACCAAGCGCGTGCATTTGAAATAATCCACTAAGCGTGGCCGGCATGGCTGCCGTGAGTTCCGTGAGTAAACGATTGTACGACTTATTCGGACTGCGCCAGTCGAGCTTTTACCGATGACACTAGCCCTTGTTTACCTTTGACAGAAGAGAGCAAACTCGTATCACGGGACGGCTTCTATCGCTTCCACCGGCCTTCCTATCCATCTTCTGCGTTCAAACGAACCAACGTAACACATCTTTCCCACTTTCAGATATCGAACGTTGAGAATCTCTCTCCGCAAATAATTCGGCGCGTGGCCAAAGAGATGAGCGAGCTGGTGGCACAACCACCCGAGGGCATTCGCGTAATCTTAAACGAGGAGGACGTTACCGACATACAGGCCATCATCGAAGGACCCTGTAAGATTGACGCCCTCGCGAAAGAACCAAGATTCGTATTCGACGAACGCAGACGTGCGCGATTCTTTAAGCCGCTTCTCATTTTTGCTTCTCTGCCTCTCCTTCCAACCTCTCTTGCGTGGCCCTCGCTATCGGCCTGTATATCCTCCGAACCTAACATGGCACCTCTAGCTTTTGGTTACATCCAACGACTCTTCTCTGTCCCCCTTTACTCTTTCGCGGTTCGTTCGCGCGCTCGTCTCGGATCGTCATCGACCAGATCTCCCTTAAAACTACCAGCGTACCCTACTGCTTACTTTAACCTTTCTTACGCGAGATTCTCTATTTTTAATCTTAGCGGGAACTCCATACGCCGGCGGTTTCTTTAGAGTTAAATTAGCTCTTGGAAAAGACTTCCCGCAAGGGCCACCAAAGGCATTTTTCCTTACAAAGATTTTTCATCCTAACGTCGCAAAAAATGGAGAGATATGCGTCAATACCTTGAAAAAGGATTGGAAATCAGATCTCGGAATCAAACATATATTATTGGTAAATTACAGTCGGCGGAAGTATGATACACGATGCTTTCCCATCTTGGAATCCTTTCGACGTATCGCGATTCCCCCTGTCAACCTCGCTCACCTCGTATCCTTATTTTCAGACAGTTAAGTGTTTGTTGATAGTGCCAAACGCAGAGTCCGCGTTGAACGAAGAAGCTGGCAAGATGCTTCTGGAAAGGTACGACGACTATTCAGAGCGGGCCAAAATGATGACCGAGATTCACGCTCAGGTAAAGTATCCACACCATCGACTCACTCGTGTACACCCAAATCGGTATTGGGTATCGTTCGCGTAATTTCAGGGTGCCGGCAAGGGCAGTAAAGCAGGTTTGGAAAGTTGCCCCTCCACGGAGGTTGGAGGACCCCTTCCTAAGAAACACGCCGGCGATAAAAAACTATCAGCAGAGAAGAAAAAGATGTTGAAGGACAAAAAGAGAACGCTTAAGAGATTATAAGAGAGGCAGCTCCGACACGCCCATCTTTTATAATTCCAACCAAACACCGGTGTGGTAACGTTGCCTCGTACCGTACACAATTATTATCGCATAGTAAAATTATGTTGTCTAAACTTGACTGACATTGTCGTTAAGCATTTAGGAGGTTAATAACTTTAGATACGTTAAGGTGCAACTTCCTAAGATCCATGAAAAAACGAGTACAATTCCATAACGATCCGCTCTGCGATCACCGCCGGATTGGACGGTTATTCGAGGCTCTCAGCGGCGTCTATTAGCGAATATTTTTACATATGTACAAAACGATATGTCCTGTGACTATTTAAGTAAAATAAAAGATGTTCTTGCGTAAACTACACTCCTCGTCCTCGAGCATGCGGAAGAGCATGATGACCCTTCGAGCCCTGTAAACACATATCTATGCACACGCACCATGGGTGATCAAATAAACACAGTCCTCTTCCGAAGAATATAGATTTTTATTCGGTAAACTATTACCGTCGCTCGACGGCTATTCAAGATGTTTTAGGTATTTTCGCTTCGCGATCAGTCTTGCACCGCTGCATCCAAACAGGCGTATACATAGTCTTACATGCCAGATGATCAGTGCACGCTAATATGTACCGCTATATAGCATTGGACTAGTTAACAGTACGTCACAGCCTTATTGCCTCGCTACGAATTATCGGCTACGCTCGACACTACGACGGCACTATACTATTCGTTACGCGGGATAAGAGAGAAAAGAGCGTACCGATCAACTGGAGATACACAGTCGTGCTAATGTTAATAATTGACATTGTCCTAAGCTTGATCCGAGATAAGTCGCACTTACAAGAAGGTAATAGTCCTAAGTGGTGTATTAAAATTAATCAGATGCGGGGCTAGAAGCACATCTCGTACTTTGTGATAAACAACAACTTTTAAAGATGAATGTTACTGTATTTTCTCAGCCGATGATCACACACGCACAGTAGTACAAACAACTCCATACGGTCTTTACATCGTAACATTGTATTTTATTTTATTTTATTTTAGTTTGCTTTACTTTACTCTATCTTGCTTCCTTTTCCTTCTTTTCCTTAACCTTTCCGCTGCATCATAAAAAAATCTACGAATCGCTAGAAATCATCGCTTTAAGGGGCTTGTCAAATTTCTATGCCAATCTTCAGAGAAAACGTCAAAAGTAAAAAAAATGTCCCACTTGAAAGAAATTCTCCGCAACGCTTTTCACTAACGGTACGGGTACACTTATCCCTATATATTGTGTGTGTGTGTGTGTGTGTGTAGATACGTATGCATGTATGTATGTATCTCATGAAAATTAAGGAAACACAGTGTGTCTTGTGTTAAGTCAGATGAAAACAAAATCTTGAAAGAGGTCGGAGATTTGTAATGCCGTTACTTTACTTCCTTGACATAAGCTTCCAATTCTGCGTCTAGTTCCTCGGCGGTGGGAGTCTTCGTTGCTTGCCGAGTGCCCCCTCTGCCACCACGACGGCCAGTGCCGCGGCCTTGAGTGGCGCGCCAAAACAGTAAACAAGTTAGACAATCGTTCGAGGTGAATCACATGGGAGGCAAATGCACGCATCACTCTTGGCCCGAGTGGCCGATATATTATGGAACATGATGGACGTACCTCTGACGGCACCTGCTCCACGGTTGCCCCTAAAACGGGGCTGTGGCCTCTGTGTGTAATTGCCGCCGCTGAGTCTCGGCCCACCGCGAATAGATGTAACCGGTATTTCGGAGGTGGCAACCTGTATATTCATCTCGCGACCTGGCGACACGCATTGCGCATTGCAATAAGAGGTGCATATCGTTAGTCGCGACAACTCCTTTCAAATCGGCCCTCCTTAACGACACGCTACATTGCCGACGAACGGATTAGCAGAGTCGGCCCGATGGTTTATGCATGGGAGAAGCCACGGAACCCAAGAGGAGCGTTCGATTGGATAGTTACGCTAATAGCCCCAGCTCGACATACGTACCGTCCAAGGGTACGCCGTTATACTGTTTCATCGCCTTTATCGCGTCTGCCCTTCGTTCGAATATCACATCAGCGGAACCCAAGGATCGTCCAGATCTGTCGTAATGTACCGCCGCCGACTTCAGAGGTCCAAACTCGCTGAATAATTCCTGAGGATACAACCGAGAGCTGTTCTATTCGACGATTTTTCAAGCGCGCCCATGGATTTTGGTTATCCTGCTTTAGAGATGATACCTGAATGTCTGAATCTGACACACCAAAGTCAAGATTGGACACGAGAAGTTTGGTCGTTCCTGTGCTGCCTATCGCTCCTCTTCCAACTTTCTTGACGCCGTCGAACATGTCATGTTTCCACGCACTGTTTACGTCTCCCTGTAAAGAAAAGAGGCATATTTCCACGTGAAATTGGATCAAGATGTACACGTTAGCTCTTTCGTTACATCAAACATTTGTCTTACTCTAGTACACATAGATGGAAGCTGGCAGCAATGCATAACTTTGAAGCATTACCGATGTGTATTTACAAAGGAAAGAAAAATCAGTGGAAGAACTTGCTCGTTAGAAATTTGAATTAGGCCATAGAGTTGGATGAATTTCAAGCTGGGACGCTTGTTCGTTGCGGATGTACATAATACTGTAAATTGAAGTAAAAGGGGGTGGAGGGGGTAGGGGGGGAATCGGTGGAAAAAATGAACCGGCGCACGTGACAAACTAACGAGGTACGACGTGGGATCGGTTTCGGTCGCGAAAAGTTTTTTTCTCACCCTTGTGTACGGTAGAGCGGTTCGCGTTATGCCACCGCGATTGCGTCCTCGCATGACGCCACCGCCGACTCTCTGAGTTCTCCGTGCTCCCCTCCGGGGTGAGCCGCCAGCACCTCTTCCACGTCTTCCACCGCCGGCGCCGCGGCTTCTGGTCCCTTTGTTTTGCTTGATAATGTCGTCGAGGCTCATTTCTATCTTATCCACCATCTTCATTTGTGCTGCCCGTTTCCTAGTGTACCCACCACGCGAAATTTGGTAAATCCAACCTCTTTCGTCTTCGTAATGATGGCGGCGAACGAAGACGAAACAAGCGCGTACAGAATTCTGGGTATACGGACAGGGACCATGGATTACGAGCGTTTTCCACGAGGTTGGCACCCGCTCTTCTTAGAACGGATCTCAAATGCAGCGCTGCTGACGGTATGTAACTAAAATAGTACCACGTTATCTCCAGGCTAATAATAAACGTACGTTCGAAAATCAGCTTGCGAGTATATTTTTAATAATCCGATGGATAGTTGTCCGCTTCTTTTGCTGCAACGTAACCATCTAGCGTGTTATAATCTAAAGATTGGATCGGACAATTTACGAGAGACGACGCGAAATATACGCGTGCCAATAAAGGTTTAGTGCGACGGACAATCTCCATACCTCGCTCTTTTTACGAATGCTTTTGTTGTTCTCTAACCGGGTTACGCGACACTCGAAGTTTCGCCGTCGTACTTGGACGTGCTGCGCCAAACAGAGTTACAGTTTTTGTTTCCTTTTTCATTCTCTCATCATCATCATCATCATCATCATCATCATCATCATCATCATCATCATCATTATTATTATTATTATTGCAAAACACATACAAAAACTACGAAAATAATAATTTTAAGTGTCGACATGTTTAAAGTGTTTACGCAACCATGCTTGTACAGCAAATTTCTCTCATTCGTTCAATACCAGGAACACAGGCACTGTGGTACACGCTTAATCTAATCCATCCACAGCTACAATTCATTATTTTCACGCCGGTTACCCTCTTGTGCCTCTCTTTCAACATCCTTATTAAGAAAATCAGATGGACGACAGAGATTGGTCAGTCGCGTACAGAGATTCCACTTCTTATCGCTCGCCATAGCGGCGAACAGTTTGGATATAGAATTTTCATATTCATCGACAATTCCTTCACACTGTAAAGACACAAGTATAAGTAACGGACGTTTTGATAGGTTCGAAACTGCTTCGGAGAGCAAATACATAACAAATGTACATTAAATCGTCACTTACGTAAAATTTCAAACTTTTATTCAAATCGCCATCTTGAATTATGTCAACCTCGCTCATCTCGGGATTTAGATCCCCGGCCGGAGTCATCAAATTTATTAGAGTTAACCGACCGCTTGTCTTGTACGTTGCCCTGACATAATTGTCCATTTTTTCGCAAACGTCATCCAACAACTCGGATATATATACTTCGGACTGCACTTGAAGCACCTTCAAGATGATGGCATTAATTAGTTGAGAACGATGAGGTGTAAAGTCCTACCTGTAATTAGAATAACTTTGGCTATTCACAAAGCTGATCAACAGGTGACAGATAATATTTACTTTTTTGTTAATCGTGTTCCCCTCCGCATCCATCCTATAACCACCTATGGTAACTTCCTTGGAAGGATCAACCTTTGCTATTTCTGCCTCTAGTTCGTGCACAGTTGCCCTACAAACTGTGCGGGATCAAGGTGATTTTCCATTCAACAAGAATACCATTTGCAAACGCTAATGAAAACATAAATTTTCATAACCGAGCGAGTGACTAATTAACTTACCCAAACATCGTAAGTATTTTAGATCGATGTCGTTGGATCTAACAACGACGGTTATGGAGAAGATACTAAGTAACGTTACCAGAATTTCCATCTGTAAGGAAACGTAACTATGTCATACCACATGATTGCTCGGCGTTATTGCATAAATCTAATATGATAAAGACCTTACCGTGAAATTAATAAAGCGCTACCCTATTTTTTTGGGAGCTGTTCTCGTTGAACGGAGATATTGCGATATGGGAAAGGCAATGATCGCAGGAACACGTGTATGAGACGATGCACGCAAAACGTCACGTACGCGAAGCACGACGAATGATCGCTGGTCACGTGTAATATCCTGAAAGCGCCAACGCGTTCGCGGCAAGCCCAACCTGCAAAACAGTGCAATTCAAAACAGAGTAAACCGTAGGAAAAGATCGCGAGCATTTCAGGGGTAAAAAGGATCATGATAACAATATACGTGTACGATCTTTATTTTATTTAATCTCTCAGACATAACGAAATTTGGTTGGTAAAGAGAAAAGGCAGTGGTATCGATTTGTCGTAAAGAGGATAGGCGTCCACGGTTTCGAGAAAAGTGTGTAGTGCACGCAATGTTACCAACCGCCTATACGCATCGGGCAAGATATTTACAGAAATATTTTCGGGTCGACCAAAGTTTAGCCGATCTTTTGCACGAAGGAAGGCACCTTTTTGGATAATGATAGAAAACACAAGCAGCGTATATCAGTGATCGCGATTCCAACGCCAGACGGTGGCGTCGTCGCAAACGCATAACAAGACTGAGCCGTCTCTACTTAGGCTGGTTTGTCGTATAGGAGCAGTACACCGCGGATGCTGCAGCGAGTGGCAACGCGCTTGGCCGGGCTCGTCTACTTCCAAGTCCCACACGTACGTCCTTCCAACTTGATTTCCCAAAGCTATAGTGCGCTGCCAAAAATCCATCGAAAACCGAATGAACCATATGTCACATTCCTTAAATTCAAAACGATGCAAAACAGTGGCGCTGGTTTCCCCGTTACGCAACTGAGAGTCTTCCAAGCGACCGGGCTTCCAACAGACGATACAATTTTCGCAGGATTTACTCAATATAAAGTCGCCGTACCATTTGACGCAGTCGACGTAGTTGCGATGAACGTCGCGAGTGGTAAAATCGGGAAAGTGCTGTAGTATGGAATCGAAGGGTCTTCCGTTACGGCTAGGATTGCAAAAGTAGGATTGCTTTATAGCTTCTTGCATATCCGGCTTGTCCAAGGACCAGAGCTTTAGGGCGTGATCCATTCCGCAGGATATGATGCGTTCTCCCTTCATATCGAAATCTGCGCTCAGGACTTCGTCCCTATGACCCTCGACGCCGCCAAAGATGGCGATGCACACATCCGTTTTTATGTTCCACAGCCTGAGGGCGTGATCCTTCGACGCAGAGAGCAGTATATGCGGATCTCTAGGGTGGATCTTGAGCTCGTTTATCGCGTGCCCATGGCCGATGTAATGTTTAATGCACGTCATGGTCACCGGACTGATAACCCTTATGACGCCACGGGATCCCGCGACCGCTAACAGTGGTTTTCCAGGCTCGTCGTAGGTCCACGTACAGGTGTAAAAATTCTCCTCCGTATCCGGATCAGCATAACATTGCCTCAACCTGATGTTGCCGCCTTCGGGACATTCGTAGATGCTAACGCGATTGCTGCCGACCGAGGCAAATATCAGGGGCTCTCCCTCCTTTAGATGGTGATTAAACTGCACCCCAAACAACGGCTGACCATGATCTTCTTTGATGCTACAGCAATATTTATAAAGGGGCTTGTCCGGACAGGGCTTGCTCTTTACGGTTTTACTTCTACGCCTGCCCTTTCGTCTGTAGCGGGCGCTCCGCGTAGGTGTGTCGCTACGATGAGTACCAGCGGTCGAATTGCTGCCAATGCTACATTCCGTTTCGTCACTGTCGTTCTCGCTATCTTCCTGGCTAGAGGCATACGTCTGACACTTGCCACTCGTCTTCTTCATCTTGTCGCGGCCAGTTTCCTATTAATTATCCGGTAAATCCCTCTTAGGAGAATTTAGCGAGTCGGCGAAAAACGTGCCGTGAGTCGTAACGCCGACATATCGATGGAGCTCCTTGTAAAGGAAACAACCTTAATTGTATCGAGCCAGAAATCCTACCGTCGGTATACCGCTTTTTATACCAAGTACAGCTTCCGCCACGTTGAGGATCCTACTTCCTAAGTGAACGCAAGCTCGAGCGTTCTAAAAGAATTACACGATTCATTAAGAAGAAACGCAATCTTGAAACGTGGCTTTGCACCGACTCACAGAAACATTGGCGGACAAGAAGCGTATGTTATAGTCGCTCCGGATCTTCCACGACTTGTAGGACGTCAGTTCCATCACGTTGGACACGCCATTGCAGTTTACCAAGCAAGCAGCGCCAGAAAGTATATAATACTCGTCTATGAGGCCGATGTTCGTCTCCACCTTGAAAGACGTTTAACGGTTGTACGCTACCGCGTGGAAATGTTCTTGGCATCATTTTTTCTTCTACGTCGTAGACTTACCTCCGACAAGGACTGACTGGTTCTCCAGTCAAACGCAAATATAACGAAATCCACACCAAGATCTAGCTTCGATCGTACAACTTGGGTGACGGATTCGCACAAGTGTAGTAGTACATGCCACTTTCTTTCTTTGGCACTCCAGTTCAAGCCTTCCGCAATCTTATGGCACAGCTCGGCCGGTCCTACTACCTGAAAATATGCAAAGTACAATAGGGTGTGCTTTTCATTTCATACTTTTATCAAGTTTCAAACATAACCTTATTCGCTTATAAAATTTTCACGCAAGTCATGTACATATCTCTATCGGTACATGCATCGATCATTATTTTCACGCTACTCGATGTTATAATAACGCGAGTAACGAAAATTTGCGCCCGTAAATACTCATATCCGGGGTACGATAATTTCGTTTTTAAGCAAACGTTTTCGGCAACTACAAATCACGCAACATTTTTATATTATTTCGCACAAATAAATAGCGTTGACGAAAATAAAAACGTTTGTCCCTACGATGGCTATGCTATCTCTCCTGAAAGTCGAATTTGCGATAGCGTCCTTTTCGCAGGTTCGAACGTAGCGCGCAAAGGGATGCAGGAGTGCTAAAATTGATCGTACCATGAAAGAAATTAAACAGTCCTTTCTTCGAACGCCACAACTTTTAAGGATCTCCGCCATAATTCATTTTGATGACGCTCGTCGTCGCAGAAGATGGGAATTTGGAAGACTGGGGTAACCGGTGGCGGGTAAACGCACGGAAAGGCGAACGAAAAGACTACGCTTCGACACTGTGCACCTGACAAAGCCCGAAAGGTTAGCGCAAGAAGCGCGCGCGCCTTTATTTGCCATACTCTTCCGTACATTTTTATTCGACACATATCGCAATGCACGAGTCGTATATACAATCTCAATGAAGAGCATCCATGCAATTTCACGCTCGCCAGTAACGTGGCTGTTTCCGATCGAAGAGTCGACGATTAAGCTTCGTCCATAATATCCTTCCGAACATCGGGCGTAGGGTGGTTTGGCGGCGGTGGTGGAGGCGACTCAATTTCCAACGTTACCGGACCGCTGTTCTGTATGGAAACTTCCATCATTGCCCCAAATTTACCATCTACGACGATCAAGACAGGACGAGTCAATCGCTTATGTATTTGATAAACACAAATTTAATTCAATTGCAAAGGAGGGCTGTAGAGGACATTCTTTCGAACGACAAGTTATAACCCCTGCAGATTTATCGGTAGACTTGGTCATCGCTCGTGCGTCATTACCTTTGATCAATTCCGGTCGATACCTTTTACCCAATTCCGTGAGAAACACATTATAAAAGGTCTCAGATTCTCGACTGGGCATCGCTCTGTGGAAGTCTAATCTATTACCCTTTAGGACATGATACAACGTAAACTGGCTAACGCACAGTATTTCGTATTTCTTATCGGTTACGCTGGCAGCCCATTTCTTGCCCTGTGCATCCTCAAATATCTTTGTATTCAGTATCTTTTTTACGCTGCAAGAAACGTACACTCGTCATCCCGAGAAGCGACAAGGCAAGACGAAGCTTCCTTTAGCAATAGAATATATTAATTATTCGTATGTCCGTTACTACATGTAGTTTATATCCGCCATCGTGTCATTTCTCTTTATGCCGATCAAGACGCAAAGTCCATCCCCGATAGTACTGACAACGTCTCCGTCCACTGAAACAGTAACGCTTTTACGTTAAAAGCACGACGCGATGTTATCCCACCGATTCAACGTTTAACCACAAAAAAGGAAGCGCGTTCCTATCCTACGAGTTTTACAAAGCTTTGCCGTGAAATAAGCACGCTGCTAGCATATCTTCGAGCTTGTGGACTGTTTGAATGTAACAACGTTTTTAACGATCCGCAATGGCATAACAGAGTCCTCTTTGTTAATCCTCCTACCTGAAACGTGGGCTTTTGTCACTCGTTGTATTATTGCTTTCATATCGAACCTGATCGTCGGTAGGAGGACCACGTGCAACAATACGCATCCGCATGCATTTAGTGGAAAGAACGAAGAGGAAAAAATGAAAAGAAAAATCAAAGGATGATATTCGGCCCCGCTAGTGATATTTAACCGAACAGCCAATGGGAGATTAGCATCGGCGGACGGGAGTCGCTGGGCGCGTAGGCTCATCGTAATACCGTTCGGCGTTTCAAAGATTGTTTACAAGCAACTTGCCGGAGAGCGTTGCTTTTTTCGAGAATCATACGGATCGCGGGCGCCGCCGATCAGCGTACGTAGGACAACTCTGCTTGCCGAAAAATGAAGGCACTCGGGCCTCCCGAGTCATTTTGAGAGGTAACACGATAACCAAAGACTCACTCATGATCCGCTTGTTGGTTTAAGGTTAGGGCGTTATAAACAAAAGTATGTTGCACGTAAAACAAAGGTGTCCATGAACGAGTCGTGAATGCCAGAGGGCGGGGATGGAAGGTCCAGGACTGAGCTTATTTCAGGACTCTGAGGGTATTCGTTTAAACGCAAGTACCCAGGGCTTGGAGGAAGACGAGGAGCAGGAGGACATCAAACGACGCAACGAAGAGGTACCAAGTTTTTTTCGCGACACTGCGCTCTATCTTTACATTGCTCGAACGTAGACTACGTACGCGAATCAGGCTTTTAATGGTTATCGACACCAGCGATATGACCGCAATTCCTTCCTCCACAATTCCTCGGATTTCTCTTCCTTGCCACGCCTACCCGCGTATTCGAAGCAGCGGCCGTTTATCATTCCGAACGAGAACCGAGTTACCTTTATGCTCTAGATAAAAGATCTTTTGACAAATGCATTCGACGATTTGGACGAGGACGAAGACGATGTCAGTTCCGTGAACAGCAGTCATTACCAGGATAGCGCGAAGGAGGATAAGGAGCGTTCGAATAACACGGTCAATTTATCGGCGCGTCGAGGAATACCATCGAAGGAGTTAGCTCGGCCACGATTTCGGAACGAGTTCGAAGCTTACGATCATAGTAAGAATCATTACGAGAACGCCACTACGATACATGGAATAGGGACGGAAGATAGCGCCACGACTATCGATCCACGAGGAGATTTCAATCCGTACGCTCGAGCGGATACGCCATGCAGGAAATTCAACGAGTCCGACGACCCGCGCAACATCACCGCCGAAACGCCGTACGAACTAGCAAGGCCACCGTTGTCTCGGTTTCCTCACGATGCTCAAGGTCCGCCAGAGGAAGGATATACGTTCGACGAGGTTTATCCCCTCACTTACGAGACTCCTGCCAACCATTACGATGCACGAAGGAAAGGTTATTCCGATAACGGTTACATCGACGAGTATCAAACTAACTCGGTACGTAAGCCGTTTCACGAGTTTGGCGGCGGTGGCGACAACGTTTCCTCGGATCATTCCAATCACTGCTACAAGACTAGTCCGAACGGCAGGACGGTGGCAGAGAACGCGGCCTACAAGATGGCGGAATACGGCAGCAAGGAACAATTAGAAGTATTGTATACGGTGAGAGTACGAGAGGTCGAGCGCTTGACCGAGGGCCTGCGGCAGCTGCAATCCGATAGGGAAGAGGAGAAAAATCAACTGAATAGAAAATTAACGGTGTTACAGGCAGAAGTAGAGCGATCCAATATATCTAGGAACCAGGCACAGCACGTGCTCGGTAAGATTCCCACACGTATTTGGGCAAGGTAAATCCTGCCTCCGTCGTAAATCTCGATTAAGAGAATTTCGCTCCGGCGTAGCGTTCCCATCTTTCGCCGTAGCACGGCACGTGGTTATTTCAAGTAGTCGCCACACCGTGGCATCAACATCCATAAATTTTCTCCATAAATACGCGTCTCTTCAATTTTGATCCTGTCGCTATCCAATAGTTATCTAATGCATATACGTTACCACGATCGCTGTCGCGCGACGATGGACGCGAAGAAGAATGAAAATATATCGATATTTTTTAGTCGACGCGAATGCAAAGATCATCGACCTTGAGAAGCAAGTAACCAGTTTGAGGGAGAAAAATGCTGTTTTGGAGAAAACAAACGAAAACGTAAGAGAGGTTTGCCGGCCAAAAGGTGGTTGATGCGATGCCAGTCGTGCAGCGCACGATCATCGGCCGCATCCGATGCGACGGGATCTGACGAGTCAACAACGACGATGCATTTCAGATGACGGAGGAGTTGAACATCGCCAGGGATTCCGTAATAGAGCTGCAGCAAAAAATTACGATACTGGAACGGGTTCAAGCGTTGCAGACGACCGATAAGACGCACGAGAAGTTTCTGAAGCAAGCTCAAGAAAAGCACGCGGTCGAAATGAAAAATATGCAGACCCAGATAGACGTCCTGACGGAGAAACTCAGTTCTAAGGTACTTTCGAGAGGGGCGCACGGTGCGCGATATTCTTCCCGTTTTTCTCCTTCTTCCTTGGTAGTATTTAGGGAGCGTTTAGTCGGGTACCACTACCCAGTTATGGATAGAACCCGAGTGGGAACGGTCGAGCGTAGGGTTTGAACGTTGCGCGGGTCGTACGGTGACCATGATCCGATTAATCGACGAACGATCGCAATTCGTAACCCAGCACCGATCGACGCGTTCTCGGCATAGGAAACCTCTTACGTCGCTCTGGAAAACAAGCTGGCCGATGTACGAAGAGCGCACGAGGCCCTAATGGTGGAGAAGGGCGACACGATGAATCGGCTGGCTCAGGCATTGGAGGAGAGCCAGGCACAGTGTCGCACTTTCATGGCCGCGAATAACGCGCAAGAAGCGATGAAATTGGAGGCTCGGATAAAAATTTTAATCCAGGATAAGGAGGAGATGCAAAGGACGATACGGGAGCTACAGGTGGATAGAGTTTCGACGAGGTGCCTTAGGTACGAGGGGCGTATCATCATTACATACGATTGTGTTACAGGGTAAACTGCAGGCTAGCACAAGCAATTACGATTCTTTACTGGCGACCACCATGGAGGACGAATCGGACTCTATCAGGCAGATGAAATTGGGCGAAGCGCAGAGCGCATCCAGGTTTAAACCGTCGGAGGAGATGGCCAACAAGTTGAGAAGCGAGCTTCAAAGGTGATTAAGAAAAGACGTCGTAAAGAGAAAGAGGGAGTGTGTGTGAGAGAGGGAGGGGGGCGGGGGATCTTTTTAACGTATACCGCGGCGCGTTTATCGCTCGCATCCATGGCCTAAGCCATGCCCGAGTATCACTTTACGAGGAGAATACCATCCGCAACGTTGACACCTTGTTCGTACTCTTTAGATGTTTAGCTGGGCAAACGGTGAAAAGAAAGGAGATAAATCGATTAGAAAATACCCTGTCGCAAAAGGAGAGAGAGCTCGATAAAGCTTTAGCAGTGTCGGACGCATGTCGGCAAGAGGCTGCTCGGTATGCTAAACGCGTTAACGAATTAGAACAGGAACTCAAGTCTCTACTTACAGATCAAGCAATGAAAGCAAATGCTCAAATACAAAAGCTCTCCGATCATCTGAACGACGTAAAGAGACAGTGCGAATTATTGCGGGAAGAAAAAGTGGGATTAGAGGAAAAATTGGAAGAGAAAGAGGCGGCGAATCGGGAAGCATCGAAGAGGTTGCTTCGAGAAAGCGCGCGTCAGCAGGAAACTGAAAGCATCGAGGATTATAACAAGGAGTACTTGGAGATACACGCCAAGGCTTTGGAGAGGGTCAGGCAGGAAGCGCGAATGGAGGTAGTGCAATTAACGTGAGTATCCGAGGAGGAGAGAGCGTCGCGGCCGGTACGCCGAGTCCACGCGCGCGAAGATTCCGGATACGAGACGTTAATCTCGATAATCGATCCCTTTTCCTCAGCGTGCAATTGGAACAGACACAGAAGGAGCTGGATCGCGTAAAGGAGCTGTACATAGACGTGTGCGGTACGAAGGAGCAGCTCGCGAACGAGCACAAGGCCGAGGCAGCGGCCCTGAAGGAGAGGTACGCGAATTTGGAGGGGCGGCTGGCGGACGCGGAGCGACTGGAGATGGAACTGCAAACTCAAACGAAGCTGGTCGATGGTTTGAGGAAGGAGTGCGAGGCGTACCGGGCAAAAGTCATGGAAGCGGAAAAGGAACTCGGCTTCGAGAGAAAGAGGAAGGAGGGGTATACGAAGAGGATTCACGAAGAGATAGAGAGGGGTACGTACGGAGGACGGTGCGGACGCGTATTTACGTAGCGTATACAGGTAGCGCGAAAAAGCGTGCAACCTCAAGTCTTGGTTGTGTTTTAAAGCAAAGGAAGAAGCGCTGGAGGAACTGCGCAGCGCACACCCGAATCGAGAGATAAGCGTCCTCTTGCCGGATCGTTGTTCGGATCATTTGGAGAAGATCACACGGGTGGGTGACGTCGAGAGCGAGCCGCATTTCGATGATAATGTATCGCGTCGTCCAACGTCGGTCGTGTTTCAGCTGGAAGAGGACTGCGCGCGTCTGGAGGAACAGCTTCGGACAGCGGTAGAGGAGCAGGAGAGATTGTCCGAGTATCAGGGACAATTGGACGAGGCTAGACTGAAGTTGGCGCAGATGGAGATCGCGCAGGAATCGTGGAAGAGGAGACAGGAAAGCGCGGCCATGGACAAGAAGGAGCTTTTGAGAAGAATCTCCAGGTTGGAGGCCGAGTTGGCCACCGTTAGGGGAAGCGCGCAGCTCTCGGAGAACGTTGGCGCGCCGAAGCGCAAATGCGAGGAGGGCCAGCCGGGCGAGAGGGGCTCGGCTCTTCGAGAGAGGATCGCGGAGCTGGAAGCAGAATTGGCGGAGGCAAGAAGAGCGATCGAGGAGCTGGAGGGTGGATGCGGCGGTAGACCAAGGAGAAACAGCGTGGGCGGAGCCTCGGGGAATACGGGCCGAGGGGACCCGGCGACGGATGCGGCGGAGTTGTCTCTACGCGAGGAGGACTCGACGGCGACGCCGGCAAGCGACCGGTCGAACGGCGGGAGGAAGGGCGAGTGTCGGAGGTTGGAGCAACGAGCGAAGCAACTGGAAAGGCGGGAGTTGGAGGGAAGGGAGGAGGAGAGGCTCGAGAGGCTGACGAGGGACCTCGAGGCGATCAGATCGGAGAGGGATCAGTTGGTGCGGAAGCTGAAAAATCAGGCTATGCAGTTCGAGCAATACGTGAGGAGCCAAAGGCAGGTTTCGGCGGAGTTGCTGCACGCTTCGCCGGTTGGGCCCAATAACGACGCTGGGGGCGGGCTGGATTTGGTGAAAATGAGAGAGAGGACGATGAGGGAGGTGCGCGAGGAAATGGAGGAGAAGGTGATCGAGGAGCTGAGGGGAATAGAGGAGCAACACCGGGAGCGGAGGAAGGAGCTGGAGGAAAAGTACAAGAGGGTTCTGCTGGAGCTGCAGGCGAGATGCAACGAGAAGACCCGGGAGGTGGAGGCGTTACGAGAGGCGATGCTCGCGGAAAAGGTAAAGAAAGGGGTCGAGCGGGTAAGGGCGCGGGAACGACCTGCGGCGGGGTAGGGGGTGGTAGGGTGGAACGATGGCGGGCGAGTTGGCAGCACACCGTCGGGAGTTGTCGGTCGGCGGGAAGGGTGAAAGTCGAAAAGTTACAGGACGAACTGAGGCAGAGGGAAAACGACGTGGAGGAGGAGAGAAACTTGATGGCCCAGGTAATGACCAAGTGGGCCGCCGAGATGAGGGACGCGAAGGCGAAGGAGGTCGAGCTGGAGAGGGAAATGGAGAGGTTGAAGGAGAGGGAGGACGCGCTGAGGTCCGAGTTGAGGGCTCTGCAGGAGAGCGCGAAGGAGACAAAGAGCACGGTCGATACCCTGAAGCAGAAGTATCAGGCGGCGAAGAAGACCGCGAACAATTACAAGGTGAGCGAGAATCTCGCGTCCCCAATGGCCGCGATTATACCCCTCGGCCGAACTTGCCCGCTTACTCGTCGGTCGGTGGTGATCCGTTGTAGGAACACGCGGAGAACAAGGAGAAATTCCTGCTCGGCGAGTGCAGGCGCATAGAGGAGGGCTACAAGAGAGCCATGAATCAAGTACAAGAAAAACTGGAGACGATCGTGAGCGCGCAAGAGGAGCAAGTGGCGACGAAACTGAAGGAGCTAGAACGACAGTACGCGGAAAGAATAGAACAAATGCGACTTACGCTCAAGTACAAAAGCAAATGTTGAGAGGGCTTTCAACGTTGACGCGACGCGCAATATAGCTTTGGTAGGTTAAAATAAAGCGTAGGTGGAAGAGGCTAGATAATTTAGATAATCGGAAGCACTTAATCGTACAAGGCTTTGTCGAGGGAACTTTTACACGTTCCACGCGGGGGGACCAATCGGGTCGTACGACGGTAAAAGCATGGGCCATCGATGAAGGGGGGAAGGGTAAGAAGTCGGAAAGGTGGAAACGAAGCAGAGGGAGGAGAAGGTTTCGAGGAGACAGAATCACCGCGTATCTCGGTCGGGCTTAATGAGGGGCGGTTGGGCAGAAAGCCGGGCCCGTGGGAAACGAGCGGCGAGGAGACGTTTAGCTTTTCGTAGGCGCGACGAAGAGATCGAACCTGATCGAACCTCGGAAGGCATCGCGATTTAACGACGGTGCTCCCGTTGCCGTGCTTCCTCCTTGGCAGGGACATCCATCGGCAGGGCGGGGGAGGTCGGGGAAGGAGGGGATCAAGAATCGCCGACCAATCGGAGAGTATTATTAATATTAACTGGTTATGTACTTTTTGTGTATGTAGAGCGAATTAATTTATTTTTTGTAATAAAGATTTTACATCACCGCCGATCCGTCCTTAAACGTGGACGGCTCTAGTTTCGCGCGCGCACGGTTGTCCTTCCGCGTTAAATCGGAAGCGGACAATAATCGCGAAATAATCACGCTAATTCGACAGGGTCGCGTCCCTGTTCCGCCCTGACGGTACGGACGGACGTTTTCGCGTTACATTTCGCGTACCTCTGGCGGATTCGGTGCGAGAGCGAGCGAGAGAGGTATCGTGGATGAATTCCGCGCTCCTGGCGCGCTCTGGAAACGCTTTGGCGGCAGCGACGATTTCCTCGCCGGAAGCGAAGCTGAACTCCCCCGCAGCGCCACAACGGTGATCCGCCGGGAATCATTCCTAACAGGATCGTCCCGCGATGGGGTTGTTGTACGCGACGTTGATTCTCTGGTTGGCCGGGGAATGTCGGCCGACGATTCCGTTCTATTTGGCGAGGAGCATCGACGGGGGCGGCTGGCGGTCAACGGGGAATTATCATGGACAGGAAAGCAGAAAGTACGGATACGAGACGAAAACGTTGGAAGTACCGGTAAGCAGAGCGCGTCGGACAACGGTTATCGAGCGAAGATGGTCTCGGACGTTTGAAAACCGAGCAATTCCGAGTTTGTCGCGAGGGGGTAATTTCGAGCGGATCGTCCCGACGAAGGATAGGGCCACAGTAGGCGCACGGTAATCGTAGCAGCGCACTTTCGAGAGAAGTTTTAATCTTGGCGACGAGCCCGCTCAGAGGTCGGGGGTCGGACCGGCAAAAAAAAAATCGGAAAATAATCTTTGGCCGCCGACGGGTGCGTAATCTCGCGATAACGGCTCGCGCCGCGACGGAAGGAAGGTCGCGAAAGCGGAAAAATGGTATCGCGATCCAGCGCGAAAGGAGAGAAGGAAAGCGCAGCTAAAGCGTTCGATTTGCAGGTGGATCATTTTAGTTTCTCCGTGACGAGCACCTTCAAGATGCGCTACTTGATAAACGACACTTGGCAGGAGGGAAAAGACGCGCCGATCTTCTTCTACACCGGGAACGAGGGAAACATCGAAGTGTTCGCCGAAAACACGGTATCTGGTCGCGAAAACGAAGCACCCTTCGATCGGTCGTGTTTCGTCGATCGATCGGTGGCTGGGGGGGTGGCGAGGGGGTCGTCGTCGATTCGAGCGGTCGGCCGTTGGGCGGTAAGAGACGTAGCGGAGCGGAAAGACGATAAGCGTGGCGCGGTGAGCATAATCGAGATTCGTTAATTAACCGCACCGGACGCGGTTGGGGAGGAAAATGGAAGCGCAGAGAAAAAGAAGCAAAAACGAGGCGGCTCGCGAGCAAAGGCGAGTTTGTCGGGAAGTACGGGAACGGCGCGGGAGACGGGGGCGGGAAGGTGGGAAGAAGGACGGCGAGGAGAGGGTGGATGCGAGGTAAGGTAGAAAGGATGATTATGCGCACAGGGTTTTATGTGGGACATCGCACCGGTATTCGGTGCATCGGTGGTCTTTGCGGAGCATCGTTACTACGGGGAATCGTTGCCTTTCGGCAACAAATCCTACTCCGATGCTCAGCACTTGGGCTATTTGACGTCTCAGCAAGCCATGGCCGATTACGTGGATCTGATGGAACACTTGAGATCGAAGCCGCAGACGAAGGGTAGTCCGGTGATAGTGTTCGGAGGTTCTTACGGCGGAATGCTGAGCGCTTGGATGCGGATGAAGTACCCGCACATCGTGCGAGGGTAGGTTTTCGTTCGGGACGAACAGGCCGGGCCTTTTCCCTCGTTTCCTTGCTCGAATCGCGAGTGTTTGGACGATGAGGAGCGGTGCGGTCGGGAAGGAAGGGGATGGTACGTCGGTACGTCGGTACGTTGGTACGTTGGTACGTTGATTGCAGGGCAATAGCGGCTTCGGCGCCGATCTTGCAATTTTCGGACGTGACGGCGTGCGAAGCGTTCGCCCGGATAACGACGTCGGTCTTTCGAGCGGCCAACGCAAGGTGTCCAGAGCTGATTCGCAGATCGTGGAGCGCGATAACGAACGCAACATCGAGCGGTAAGAGGGCAAAGTGGTTGGCACCGCGCGGGGTAGCCAGGGCCAACGGAAAGCGGGGTCGGTGCGATTTTTCGAGAGGAACGTAAGGTTAAAAGAGGCAACGATCGTCTGTTGGACAGAGGAGGGTAGGAGCTGGTTGTCGGAGAGATGGAAGTTGTGTCGACCGTTGAAGAACGCGACTCAAACGCAGGAGTTGAAGTCGTTTTTGTCGGACGTGTACGGAAACTTGGCGATGGCGAATTATCCTTACGAGGCGAATTTTTTGGCCCCCTTACCGGCGAACCCGATTCAGGTAAAGCGTAGTAGCGAATTTGGCGTTGGAATAGGCCGAGGGCAAAGGGGGGAATAAGAGCGAGAGCGGGTAGGCGGACAAGGTGCGTCGACTCGAGGGAAAAAGCGGTGTTTGCAGGCGGTTTGCGAGCATTTGAGGAACGCATCGTTAACGGGAAGAGAACTCCTGACGGCGGTGCATTCGGCGATCAGCGTTTACACGAACTTTACCGGCGAGACGAAATGCTTGGAGACGAAGGAGGCTGCCCCCGATTTGGGCGCCGTCGGGTGGCCCTATCAGGCGTGCACGGAGATGGTGATGCCGATGTGCGCGGACGGGGTGAACGACATGTTCGAGCCCCAGGCGTGGAACGTGGAGGCGTACGGCGAGGAGTGTCGAAAGCGATTCTCGGTGCAGCCACGGCCCGACTTGGTCTGCGAGCAGTACGGCTGCAGGGATCTGTCCGCCGCGACGAACATCGTGTTCAGGTGAGGGATAAGTCGGGCCTAACGAGTGGGGGGAGGGGGGGGGTCGGCTCGGACGGTGTCAGGAGGGCGGAAAGAGAAAGTCGGCTGTTTTTGGACGTTTCGATTTAGCAACGGTCTACTGGATCCTTGGTCGAGCGGAGGAGTGTTGCGAAACGTGTCGTCATCGGCAGTGGCGATCTTGATACCGGAAGGCGCCCACCATTTGGATTTGAGGAGCAGCAATTCCAGGGATCCGTACAGCGTCGTACTGGCGCGGAGATTTCATCGGTTCTTCATTCGGAGTTGGATCAAGCAGCACCATCGTCGCGGAGGTCAGCGGTCGAGGGCGTTGTAAAAGGAAGGAGAAGAAATAAAAATGTCGCGCCTCGGACGTTGAAAGGACTCGAGCCCTCGTTCCTCTTTCCCAATCGATGGATCGTCGGGCGAAGGGCGCGCGCAAGAGATCGGTCGGGAAGCGAAGCAATAAAGAACGCTTCCTCTGCAAAGCGTCAAAACGCGGGTACGGGGCGCGGCGCGCCTTCTCGAGGGTGGCGACGACGATGGTTTTGCGATCGAGCGGGGGCCGTCGCCGACCATCCCCGCCGAGGTCGATCTTCGGAGCCGTTGCCGGAGTCGATGCCGAAGGGTCGGGTCGATCGGGGTCTAGGCGGGGGAGGCCAGCAAATGCTGGGGCACTCGAAGCGAGGTCGGGGCCCACGTCGTTTTTGGGGGACGCCGCGTAGAGCGGGTGCAGGCGCACGCGTACCGCGGTTTCGACTCGTAGAAGCTACGTAATCGCTGCGAGTGGGAATGCGTCGCTAGTAATTAATCTCTGCTCGATGGTGAAGAGGAAGCGTATTCCGCGACGAAGCGGGTTCGCGCGGGGAAAATGCCGGCTCTCGACGAGCATCGGGGAGCGGAGCAGCGATGGCGGCGCGGCGATGGAACGCAGCTCTGGCGTAGCGGGCCCTCGGAGAGCATCATGGCTCCATCTAGCGGCGCATCGAGGAGCTACGCAACTCGCGCCGGAGAGACAACGCGACACCGCGGGCAAAGAGGGACGAGAGAATCGTTGGGAGTACGAGGTCATCTCGATCGTCCACAGATGTCTCCGACGACGCAACGCATCGATACTCGCGAATAAAGGACGTTTTATAACCGAACAACGACGCAAACACACGAGCGACATCGCGCGCGAGACAAGCCCGAATCGACGGGCCGGTTTATAACGAAACACCGTCCAATGTACTCTTGAAAATAAAGAAGTGGCAAAACATATCTCTTCGGCGTTTTTATTGGAAAGAACCCCCAAACCTCCACTCGATAGCAACGCGTTGGATGCGGGTATCTTTTTCAAGCGATCATTTTCATTCATTCATCCTTTGGAAGATATACCGTAGACGCGTCGCAAGAAGCTCTCAGAACGGGTTTTCGAAGGTCGACTCAAATTTCCTGCACGAAAGCGCAGATTCTCCAGCGACGGGGATCTCAATGCTTTCCCTTTCGTCGTGCTTTTTTTTTCCGAATTTCGGATCCGAGACGTCGCGCGCGGGATCTTTGCGAGTACGAAGAGCACAACGATCGTTAGGCGCTTATCTCAAAATCGCGAGGAGAGAGGTTAGCGCGAACGCTTGGAAGAAACGCACCGAAAGCAGCGCCTCTATCGGAGGCAAGGCAAAAGACGGGCACGGCCGCAGTCGTACTTTCCACATGGCGGGGACACTTTGGGCTTGGCCGTAAACCCAACGCGAATAATCTCGTTCCAAAGAGTCAGTCCCCGGGCGAAGAGAGGTTTTATCCGGACGAGAAGGGGCGAGGCGCGAAGAAGGACAAGAAAAGGGCGTATCGAGGATGAGCGAACGGATCCGCGTCTCTGCTCGGCGACCGAGCGAGCGAGCGAGCGAGCAAGCAAGCAACTCTTCGCGTAGTACGAACCACAAGGAGAGGGGAACACGGCGCACACCGCGTATCGCAGGAAGGCAATCGAGATCGCCATAACGCTGAGCCGTGAGCGTCCGGCTGAGCTCGCGGGTATCGGTCGGGCAGCGCGGGAGCGCGTCGCACGCGGTCCGGGCGGGACCGCTATCGCACGCAACTCCCCGGCGGGACGGCGTCCGCGTCAAGGTAGTTTAACCGCTCGCGCTACGATTTAACTTTCGGTAGCCGTGCCGCACTTACTCCGCTTCTCACACCATCCTGCCTTCCACACTATCCTGCTCTCCCAGAATATCCCGTTTCCCACACTATCCTGCTCGCGAGCCCGTCCGGTTCAGGACAGCGTAGGAGCTCTCCCCCGTTTCGGGGAGGGCGCGTCCGCCGTCCCGTCCCTCGGGGCGAATCGGGCAGGGTTTTTTCCACTTAAAAAAGAAAAGGTCAGGCCGCCGACGTCCTCGGGCAGTCAGGCCCGCTCGGCCCTTCCCTCGAGCGACGCAGGAATACCTCGAAGGCCACAACGGGAGGGTAGCCCGATACCTCTCCGTCAGGTAGGTTTCTCCTTATCCCAGGGCGTCGTAGTCGGGTGGGCCCTTCCCTACCTCAGGGCGGCCCCGCTCTATTCTAGGGCCCAGTCCGGTTGGTCCCGCCCTATCCTAGGGCCCAATCCGGTTGGCCCTGTCCTATTCTAGGGCCGAGTCTGGTTGGTCTCGCTCTATCCTAGGGCCCAGCCTGGTTGGCTCCGCCGTATTCCAGGGCCCAGTCGGGTGGGCCCTTTCCTATCCTAGGGCCCAGTCCGGTTGGTCCTGCCGTACCCTAGGGCCCAGCCTGGTTGGCTTCGCCGTATTCCAGGGCCCAGCCTGGTCGGCCTTTTCCTATCCCAGGGCTCAGTCTGGTTGGCCCCACCCTATTCCAGGGCCGAGCGAGGTCGGGTCAGCCCTAGCCCCGGACAGGCTCAGGTGGGGTTTACCCTACCCCGGGGCCGGGTCAGGTGGGGTTTACCCTACCCCGGGGGCCCGGTCAGGTGGGGTTTACCCTACCCCGGGGGCCGGGTCAGGTGGGGTTTACCCTACCCCGGGGGCCGGGTCAGGTGGGGTTTACCCTACCCCGGGGGCCCGGTCAGGTGGGGTTTACCCTACCCCGGGGCTGGGGTCAGGTGGGGTTTACCCTACCCCGGGGCTGGGGTCAGGTGGGGTTTACCCTACCCCGGGGGCCGGGTCAGGTGGGGTTTACCCTACCCCGGGGGCCGGGTCAGGTGGGGTTTACCCTACCCCGGGGGCCCGGTCAGGTGGGGTTTACC
>JBCFXI010000159.1:0-35504 GCA_038496175.1 Ampulex compressa
AATATAATATAATTATATATAAATACATATATATATATGCAAGTTAATATTAATATTTGGAAACAATTATATTTAAAAAACCACAACATCTTACTCCCGACTACCTTCATGCTCAGTGTTATACATCTGAGTTAAATGATCCTAGCGTTGTTAACGGCTACTCAAGAAACTAGTTTCTTCCAGATAAGTGCTTAGAATTTATAACTAAATTCAAATATTCTCTCCAACGACCGTAACTAAGATTCGAAACATCCTTAGACATCCCCCGATCGAAGCTACGCGGAAGATCATCGCTAACCGGCAAAGCTACAGAGTGTCACCGAATCACTTCCCATTGCTCTATACACACCAATACAATTCCCAGACCTCCTAGCACGGATTCCATTCCTTACAAGATTCCTCAACAAAGGCGTTCCAAGGCGTCGTGCCGTCCTCGAGGATAGCCCAAGAAGCAGGATGTCCGAGGGAGTCATCGAGGATGGCGCGCGGGATTCAGAATAGCGCAAACGTTGTCATAATTAAGGAAGCGAGAAGAAGCGTTGGCGGAGGCGTCCGCGATGCAGCGTCTAGAAATTAAGGAGCCGTCGGCGGCGGCCCGCCGGAAAGCCGGATTGTTTCATTGATGAGGGAGCATTCAAGGCCGTAGTAGGCACCGAGACCAAAGCGGCGAGGGCCGGGGAGGGGGGATGGTGCGCCGTTTACGAGTCCGCTTGCAACCCTCTTTTGGACCGCGCTGCCCGATGAATGGTATAATCAGCGGTCGCGTGGCACCCTATCGCTGAAGTGAGAAAGAGAGGGGGGGAGTGCGGGGCCGTGGGCTCGAGTGAGATGGATCGATCGAAAGTGAGAGAAAAAAGGGGCCTCCTGTCCGTCCACGCCCCAGCTATCATCGAAATCAGGAGGAATACGCGCCTGAAAAAGTCACTTAACGGCCACTCTGCCCTGCTTTTTTGCCACGAACGTGTTCGCATGCGTGGTCGGTTTGTGGCGCGTAGAGATACTTAATTCGATAACTCGAAATCCCGAGATTGAGGCTAAATCTACCGAAGCGGTCAAAATGACGATTCGTTTCTTGGGAAAAACTGCTGTACCTCGTAGTCGAGCATTTTTTGATAATTTAAGTACCATGATTGTACCAAAGAGCGTCGATCGTTCCAAGGATCTCCTTCTTTTTACCCTTCTTCGTTCTTAATACCCTTTGTCTTTTAGGATATATGTAGTATAGATAAACGTATGCAAAAGGTGGCTGATAGATTTACTGTTAAATACCTACTGGAATACCTTTTGTTATTATGAAAGGGGGGAAAAGTATCGCTACTTTATTTACCATGATTAATAAGAAACAGAGCTGTGTATTCCGATTCCTTAAATAATATAAAATAGTTCGTTCATACTCTCTCATGATGTACCATCACCATAGCTTAATAAAGAACGTGTACCGTATAAACTCCTCTTTATTCCATTTTTAACCTTTGCCACTGTCCCTCGATCTGATCAAAGACCTGGCGCTTCGGCAATGCGAATTTAAAATCTTTGAAAATTCTATCCAAGACGAAGATTGAAAATCGATGCCTGACACTCGAAGATACGAGTAAGGATCCACGTGCGTAGCTGGGGATATACATAATTTATCGATGCAGAATACTCGAGGAATTACGAGGGCTAATTGAAAGTGTCGGTGCACGGCTGTGTGCGCCGTGTCGATGTTGGAAGCGCGTGAAAAGGGGGCAGCTCCCTCGAGGCCCTTTCTTCTCGACGATGGCCGATAAAAATCGCGCGTACGAGCGAGGCGGGAGACTGTGTAACGAAGAGCGATAAAGGAACGTTGGTAGAACGACACGAGACCGCTGTATCGCATCGATGGCAGATAGTACGCTGAATTTATGAGCCGCTTAATAATGGAACAAATAGGGGTGACTATCGCGGCGGAGGCTGCGATCGGAATACGAAATCTATTCCATCTCGATGACGCGTTAATGACGGACCTTTGATCGATCGTATCGTAATGCTCGATCCTCTATCGATAATGACATTATTTACAATTAGCATCGTAGAATTTGTTCGAGCACAAAGCCCCTGCTGCAAATCTCCATTAACTCTGCCTACAGTCACGCGGTGTACATCTTTAATTGGATAGCTTTTCTTCTTTTTTAGGTATCGCGGGTTTAGACTGCTTTGATTATTCACCTCTTGATGGCCTTTACTCCGTGTTAAAGCGAAGTATTAAGTGGGACGATCTTCCAAATTAATACCGACGATTGTGGAGACAAGCGATTTAATTATCCAGAAAATTCTTTCAAAGGTGCACAAACCCTTGGCACAGTAGAGCACGCTGCTTATGTATTCCATCATCGTTTACACTTCAATTTCTGTCAGGCAGCGGCACAGATTTGCCGCGAATGAATATTTCTGCGCCATCCGGAAGTCCAATGGCGTCCATATAGTCCCTTCTTTATGGAACCTGGAATTCCCTGTGAGATGTTGCCACTCACACACACAGCCCTCTTGTCTCGTTTTATGCCTTCTCTCTTTATCGTCTTATCACTGGCGACGTCTTCAGCCCCAACCACCGCCTCCTGCCCCACGAGCTCCGCCAACAAGACACTGCCGCGACTGATAACATTTATTGCAAGAGGTGGCCCTCTGTGCCGCCTTGTGTATCGGCCGAACAAAGCGTGAAAAAAATTCTTTATACCCCACCGAGGAGCCACCCCCTGTCGTGGAAAGTTAACGGCTGATCACGTGCCGCCTCGATTATGCCGTAAAAGTTTTCCCTCTCATTTGGTTATTTTTCGTGCGACATAATGCGACGTACGCGATTATTTGCTCCCCTTTGCTGGTGGTCCTTAAGGATGTTGTTTTTATGTTTATTTTCGCGATACATACATTCCAAATAATTATATTTTCCAACGGATATTTGTAATGTTTTTTGTTATTTGATTTTTGATGAACTGGAGTGCAGATTGGATTTCTTTTAATATGCCTGTATGGAACTTTGGTGGCAATCTATATAAATACATTTATATTAGGAAATTACGATATTGAGTAGAGAAGTACGAGATTTTCGATTCTCTATTTATCGGAGTATAAGGATAAATTGCTGAAATCTTTATTTTAGAAAGTACAATATTTACGTTCGATTTGAAACCATGGAGGTATGCATCTAAATATAACGGTGTGTTTTATTTTGAGGTATTATAGGTTTTAGACGTGTTCGTTGATAATCGCTAGTGTATACTGTTTACCGGTATACCTGGAGATTATATAGTTTCCCTCGGAATACGAGTAAATATTTGCGAACCGACTATACGAGGAAGACTCCATCATCTTAAGAGATAGTATCCTTGTTTCTTATCGGGAAAAACCGCAACGCGGGTATCGTGCGGTTTGGAATATTGGGAGACGATATTAAATAATTGCAGAAGTGCAATATCACACCATACCTTTGTACAGAAATCTATATTCTTGTACATTACGTTTCCATCGCTGTAAACCAACGAGACCAACATACTAAGAGACAGATAACACTACCTTTCATCACGCGTACCAAAGAAAACATCGTTTTCCCTATCCAGAAATTTACTAAAAATCAATCCTCATCAATGACAAGACTACTTCCGAGAATTTCCAAGAACGAACCCCCGATCAACGCGCTAATACTTCGAGCATCCACTAAAATCACCTTCACGAAGTTACTGCCATCATCGGCAGCAACGATCCCTCCAACAAAACCACGAGCGTACCCTCAATGTCACCATCAGTAACCATCAACTTTGCACGCACGATCCATTTACTGTCCGCAAGAATCGAGGATCAGCGGACACAAAGTAGCTCTTTTGGTAAATCCACATCGGCGGGGGCCAATGAACTTGGCACCACTGAACTACTTCCCCCCCGCGGCCACGTAGCATTGTCTCATTCAGGGAGTATCAATGGCCCGGATACGGCGGTCTGACCATCGATGGAAGCCAGAAAGGTCAGAAAGGCGGTAGTACGATAATCTGCGTAACGGACACACTCTCAGGCCGAGGATGGAAGCGAGGAGGAACTCGTGCACGGTGGTGCGACAGAGAGCAGAGGCGCCTCCACCTGTTGCACCAGGCTATATCCTCCGGCCGCCATGTCGGCGGAGGAGCCAATCGCAGCCGTCCATTAGCCACGGCTCGTGGTGGGAGCCGAGGATCAGTCCTGGTTGGCCCACGTCCGCCTCCACACGTCCCACGGGAGAGCCAGGCTCTCGTTCCCGCGGGCTCGCCCAGACTCGCCGAGGTCCTGCCGAATCCTGCCAGTCCTCGTATCAATCCTCGAGCGCGGCACTCTGCACCTCGTGTCGAGCCTCGCACCGCTGTGAACCCACGCGAATCCTCCTCATCGCGCTCGTGGCCAAGCCGATAAACCCGATTCACTAATCGCAAATTGCGAAGGAAGCTCGCAGGAGCTCGGGCACCTCTGGGGCACTCCTGGAGGATGAAGTTTGTATCTTTGCATCGAGGCACGCGGGGGATAAGGTCGACGATCTCTCTGGCAGGGCCTCGAGGAGAGCTCGTGGAGGGATTTTGAGGAGGATCGAGGGTGAGTGAGAGATTTTGTTCGAGCCTCGAATGTCCTTGGAAGATCGCAGAGCGAAGTACGATCGGGAATGAGGTTTGACGCTGGAGGAAGTTCGAATACTTCGTACGAGGGAGCGCGTTGGATCCATTGCTCGATCGAAGGTGCGAACGAGAGGGTAGATTGAGAACACGTGACATGGATTCCGTTGATTTTGGTGAACACGTGACCGCAGTCCTGCGGGGGCCCGCGATCCTCTAGTCGAGAGATTTTCGTATCGAGATCGAGAGAGGTCTTTCTGTGAACGACGAGGATTCGCTTGGTACAAAAGATCCCCGCCAGCCAGTCGACTTTTGGGAAGAGGTCTTCCCATCGAGGACGCGCGATAAGAGATGTCGGACCGTTGGACGAGGGATTGAAAAGGAGTCCGAGGGAGGATCGTGTCGGTGAGGAACAAAAGACTTGGCCGATATGTCATCGAAGACTCTTCACAACGAGCACATCAAGCGGCCGATGAACGCTTTCATGGTATGGTCCCGAGGCCAGCGACGGAAGATGGCACAGGAGAACCCGAAGATGCACAACTCCGAAATCTCGAAGAGGCTGGGCGCCGAGTGGAAGCTGCTCAGCGAGAGCGAGAAGCGGCCCTTCATCGACGAGGCCAAACGCCTGAGGTAAGCTCCATTATAGTCTCTTGCATCGCGAAAAACACGCGCAAGTACTGACGATCTAAGAAAAATTCCCAAGGAATAAATATATAATACAAGCATCCAGAAAACTACTTATACACCAATATAATGAATAGTATATTTAAAAAACTATCTCCAGCACTTGCCCGATAATCGCACAACCTCAATCCGGAAGATTTCGATCAAAGCCCAGAGGATAATCGAGAAAATACTCGCCACGCTTTACGTCTGATATTAATGCGAACCGTGAAAAACATACGATCGATGTTAGATTCTTTATCCCCGCTAATTGCCCTTTCGTCCCGAACACTCGAACGAGATTATTGCATCGGGGCGTAATCGCGAGGATGGTGTGGGGATGAAAAAGGGGGCGGGGAGCGAGCGTCTCGTAGTTCATAATACGGTACATTGTTGCTAAAGCTAAGGGCGTGCTGCGCTAAGCTAAGGGTGGAATAGGGCGAGCGAGGTGGTATTTATAGAGGGTGGGCACCGAGCACACTTTATTACCGACCCTGAATATTTAATCACCGTTATGAGTTTATTTAGCTCGCCGGACGATGAACGCGCTCGAATCGCTTTTAGATTTTTTTTTCCCCCCTCCACCACCACTTTTCCCGATCGCCCACCCGCCTTGGCGCTTTATTAAAAATTACCTGCGCCGGGGATGAGCATCGGTCGCTGCTGCTCGAATAAGTTTCCTTCGGGGAAACCATTAAGGCGCCAGATTATCCGCAGATTAGGCGCCGTATTGGTTCCACGGTATACGTGGAATCTACGTAGGTACGCTGTTTCTATACCCAGTGATAAAGACGTATACAAAATTTGGGTAGGATACAGGAATTATCCTTGTGTCTTATCCGACTTACTTTATCGAAGGATTACATTTACGATGCGCAGCTATGATATAATGTATTATAATTTATGCGCGGCATCGTGATATAATCGACTGTATATATATGTAACATGTTTAGGGTGTCCTTGAATTTATAATGTATTACAAAATTCTGGATCATTTGAAAGCATTTAAAGTCGTAAGAGTTGAAAGTATGGTACGTCATCGACACAACGAAGCTTCAAAGCTACGTTATTCCCCTGATATTGATGGAGAGATTTAATCAAGGATCGATCTCGTAAAGATCGAGGATCGTTCGTGGAGAAGTTTAGAAATACACGGGTTTCCCGTGGAAAAAGGAGGCGAGCGATAAGTAATGGTAAAAGGGGGCTCACGCTGGATATAAAATCGCGGAATCCCTCCGACTTGACGATGCCGCTCGTGTAATAAATAATGGAATAATAAGGTAATTTCTCCCGAATCGCGTCGATTTTGGGCATCGATCCGCGAGAAGCGGAGGCATCGGCTGGCGGCCCGATTTCTCGTGGAAAAAGTCCGCGGAGAAGAATTCCGGGGGGGTGTAACGCCGAATAGGGCTTTGCCGGCGATGGCGGTGATAAAAATGAAAAAAAGGGAATTATAAAGTTCAGCATCAATGCCGGCCCTGTGCGCGATGCCATTTCCTTTTCCATCGATCCGACATATTTTCCGGCTTAATCCACGCGCCAATTTGCGTGTCAGTTTTCGAACGAGGCACGCCTGCCGCCGCGGTACTAACGACATTGGATTCCTCCTCGCGAAGTCAGATATACGACGTCATCGCATTACATCGATTCCATTAAGTACAACGAATCGCCCTTGGCTATCGCCGCTATTATCAAACTCCTCCCGGCTCCCTATCGGCCACGCTCCTGAAACCACAACGGGAAATTCTTTGCAAACTCGTAACCTTACAGCTCCATTACAAGTCACGATTCGAAACACAAGCCCACAATTAAAGTCCACCGCTCGAAGCTAATATCCATAACCTACAAAATTTCTATCCGCGCATTTAAAAAGCGACCAAGCCCCCCCCCCCCGGTACTAATCCTCATAACGAGCCGCGCTCCTTTCCAAAGAGTAACTCCTTTAACGTTAATACGAATTACCCACGGAATACCCCCCATTCGTCCCGAGTACAAAGGGGAACATGGAGGAAATCAAATTTTCCGGATACGCCAGGAATTCTCGTCCTAAACCCGAAATACCCTGGGTCCAATCTACATTCGGCATCCGGAAGCGGCAAGGAGGGCGGAATAGAGAAAGCAGGGGCGGTGGTCCGAGGGAAAATTCGGTCGTGGGTAACTGCAAGGAGGGGGGCGGGATGGAAGGGGGGAGGGGGGAGGCGTGTAACGGCGAATCCGCTTTTCTGGCGGATGGCAGCGTCGGTGACGACTTTGGTAACGGCGCTGGCAGGGGGGCGGGGGCGCGGCGGCGGTCGTAAAATAAAGAGGAGACCGTGCGCGATAAAGTCGTTCTCCTGGAGCACCGGGGCTCCCCCTTGGAGCCGAGCCGTCACTGGCCCGACGTAATCTGTCCGTTCGTTCACGGCGACTCACAATGTGGCCCCCGAGATAACAAATAAAGCCCCATTGTCGCAATTGTGTGGATTTAAAAGGATTTGCGCGGCTCCTCTCCCGGCCGTCCTCCCCCCCCCCCCTCCCAACCCATCCCTCCTCCCCTCCACACCCTCCGCGACAGCGAGTCCGCCCGCGCGACTGCCTCTCGCCCTCTTACCGACCGCCGCCCCTCCCGCCGCTTCCTCCTCGCCCTGCCTTCCCTTACGCCAATGACGGCACGCACGCACACCCTCGCGAAAGGGGTGAGTCTTGACCTCGAGGAGAAAAGGTGGGCTGGTTGGAGGAAAGGAAGGAATATCGAAGACGGTTAAATAGCGCTGAGTTGGAGATCGATGTGTGTAAGAGCCATGATGTAAATATTCCGTATTCGGTATTGGGAGTTGATGCTTGAGGACTACTGTTTGAATATCGCGCGCCCGAGATATGGTTAGGTTAGAATGGTTATAACGTTATGGGGTTCGAGGTACTCGGGAACGACGTGTGCTTCTCGAAGAATTTATTGTATGTAGAGCTCGGGGGTATAGTATATATAAATTACATATTAGGTCGGACTTCAGCGGGGGAGGCTCGGATTTAAATGTCGCCCATCACCTTTAGTTTTTCCATTATATACATATACACCGTAGCGCTAGTGCATCGGAACCCAGCTCAATCCGTAAACTCCCAACCAACGGTGACCTTAGCAATCGGTGCCAAAAGCGAACCAAAAAAAAAGGAAAAAAGAAACAAACCAACCATTGAAAAAATCACACCACGCGTAAAATCACGAGGACCTCGCCTATCCTCGCAACCTATTTAAAGGAAAGCAGAAAAAACGACGTCCATTCTCGGCTCCCTGGTTCACCGGATTCCGCGCCACAACCAAGGGCGATGAATCTCCACGGGCAATCCAGGCACGTTTCCAAGAGCGGTCATCGAGCCTCGCCGATCGAGCGAGCCGCGATGAAAGGCGAAAAGTCCGATGATCGTCGTTATCGAACGACGTTCCTCGGATAGAGAGGCCGGGCCAGGACATTAATGACGTCCGGCCAGCCGGCGCACAATCGTGACTAATTGTTATTGTCTCTTGTCGCGGGATCCGCGGGCGCAGCTTATGTCGGCCGATATGATATAACGCGTTGTTTATCGGCCGGTCGGAGGTGGCGGAGGGTTGCAGGCGAATTGTAAAGATTACGCCCGATGTTTATGCATTTATGCTGAATTATTGTCGGCGGGGCTTTACCGATGTTTATGCTGATTTACGCTTTGTGCTATCTGCCGGGACACATTGTCCCGGAATTATTATTCCGCGGCTCCGACCGGGTGGGGAGGGGAGGGGTGGGGGGCGGAGGGAGGCGAGCGACCGAAATTTCGCATTTCGTTTGCCGCCCGGAAAATTTCGCGCTGCACCTGAATTCGTCCGACCTGACGCGCGATCCCCGCGAATTTTCCAAGCCCGTGTTATTCTTGCCGCGTTACCCGGAAATCCTGCCTTTTTTTTACATCGGAATTTCCGGAGTGCGTGTTCCGAAGGAATCTCCAGGTACTTTACCTCACTGAACGTATCTGCGGTTGCGGTTAAGAGGAGAAAGGCGATGGAGAGTATGTAACATAAATGAATTATCATCAGTCTCTTGAAACGCGGTATTTATTCAGCATAATAATCATTAACACGGATCGATAAATTAATCTATCGACATTCTTCCTTCGTCCTCTTTTTCCGTAAGGATATATTTAGTGCACTTAAATCTCTCTGGAAAATGGCTGGTAGGAATAGCGTTAATCATTCGCAGTCGCGATTTGATTTTTCCGAATGATTCACCATTATTGGCTGATCTTATTCGAGGGAATTTCACGAGGCACCGTGCGCTCTTCCAACGAATCTCCTCCTTTAAGCTAATAACACCATACACGATAAACGTTTATCCGGATAAGAGGAGTGCATTGAGGATTTTTATTTAAAAAGGGCAAGGATCTGCGTGGACCTCTGGCAATTCCTCTAACGAGATATCCGCGAGAAAGGAAGAATCCTCCATTGTCGGCCTCACTTCCGGGGGTGGGTGGTGAGTGGGAGAACGGGGGAGGGGCGGAGGGGGTTGCCTCGCGAAGCTGGTCGCACGAAAAAGAAGCTCCGGGTGTGAAACAGCTATCTCGCTCGCTTTCTTTTATCTACACGAGGCGAAGCATAAATAAGGACTGCGTTTGTGCGCCGCTTGGGTACATAATGGAGTATTATGCGGCGGAGATACCACGGGCCGTGCCTCTTCCCCTTCGTCCCTCCTTTTGCCAACCCTCCCGGGCCCTCGGCTCTACCTCTCTCCATCGACCACGGGGTGTGTGTACAAGATATTTACTACAAATACCCGTGGTACCCCGTATCGTATCGCGGAACCACGATAATACGTCTCTTTGTACGGATAACGCCGTCGGGAGAGCAAAGTTTACAAAATTCTCGAGGACCAGCCAGCTCGATTCTTTCCGCGATAATGGACCGCCATTACGTCTCCCTTATTATCACCTCCGCGTTACCCTTGGCGTTTATCTATGATCGATGCTCGGAGCATCGAATTGTTCAAAATGATCGACGAATAATTGATTAGATTAATCGTACAATTTGGGATGGAAGATTTTCTAAGACCTTTCGCGATTTCATTCCGGCGCCTCGATCGTTATGTTCATCGATCTTTATAAATGTTATTATTGTTTTAAATGTCAATGGTTGTGGGATAGACGAGAAATGGATGTGAGATATATACGATACAAAGGCTTCGAACGAATGTTACGATTCCAGGATCAAAGCGAGAGGTCTTCCTCTTTAAAGGAATCTTTACACGCGCCCGTTTGCTCGACAACTTCGAAGAAGATATTCCGCTCCGATTCGCGTTGGGTATTCTCCCGAAATTAGCGGGGCAAAGGCTCGAATATCAGTCCGAAAAGAACTTCTCGACTCTTGCAGCCGGGTTCATTTGGCCGGGGGTGTCGGGGATTAGGGTATCAGCCTAAACTACCGCGTCGACTGTCGCGAAACTATTCAATTAAGCCGCCCTCCTCCGAAATGTCTGACGACACCGTTCGCCTCTTCCCTCGCGTATAACGACGCGAGATTCAGCCGCGGATTTACGATAACGACGGACATCCACGAATTTTACCGGAGGCTGGAAAATTGGAAAGACGAACGCGTAAGAGAAAAAAAAAAAGAACGATGAGTTTCGCAAACGAACCTGATAAACCGAGGCAGAGCTTATCAATCCTGGATTGAGAGCCACTATTATCGGAATATTCGAATCTCTATAGGTATTCATCCGTTTGATGTCAAAGAAACAGATTTACATCTGTAATGTATAGAAATGTGTCTTTTATACAATAATGCGAGATGTGTATGTATCCATATTTGCATTAGATACGTCGTTTTATGGACAGTAGTAGTGTAATTTTAATACACGAAGACAAGGGTATAGGGACAATTTTGCATTATTACTAGTGATTTATATTCATACATTATATCGCGCTGAACAATCAGAAGGAACCCAATCATACCACCGTTCATTCACGCGGATACTTTTTATATCAGTAAAAATAAAATAGCAGCCCAGTATTACTCTAAATAATTAATAAAGTCTAAGTATAAATATAATGCTTTCCGCAAATCATCGCTTTCTGGTAAAAAAATTCGACATTTTTAACACGCTGAAAAAATATGATGTTGTTCGTTCAATGACTCGATGTATATTAAATACGTTTGACAGATATCATACCAACCAAACAAAAAAAAAATTAGGGCTCCTCCACAACGAACGCTCCCTATCGACACATTCGTATCTCAACGTTCACTTCATACCGGCACACATGACATACATCGATCTAACAAGCAAACAATCGAATTCACTCAACGACACCGCGTGATCCTCAACCTCTGTTCCAGGGCGCTGCACATGAAGGAGCACCCCGACTACAAGTACCGTCCACGCAGGAAACCAAAGTCCCTGGTGAAGAAGGAAAACAAGTTCGGCTTCTCCATATCGCCCCTGATGTCTCCCGGCGAGAGCCTGAGCAACATATCCCGCGGCCTCCTGCCCCCACTGGCGCCGCCATCGCACCATCCTCTGATGAGCCACGAGGACCTCAAGATCCCGCGGTTCTTCCCGCCCTTCCCCTACCCCCTCTACCCGATCCAGCACAAGCTAGGCGAGGAGTTCAGCGGCGGCAAGCTGGCGGCCGACCTGGCGCTCCAGGCGCTCTACGGGGGCAGCACCTTCTACTCGAGTCACCAGTCGATGTCCTGGCCCGGTCTATCGACTGCCACGTGCCTCCAGCCGAGCTGCGGCTGTCCAAGTCCGCCCAAGGACGCCAAGAGGCCCTACCTGCCCTCCAAGCTGGAGGACAGGCCCTTCTCCAGCCCTGGCAAGCCCGAGGACGAGGTGTTCGTCTCGGATAGAGACACGGCGCGCGACTACAGGAAGCCAGAGGACGAGCTGCCCTCGAGCCTCGAGAGGCACCAGCAGGAGGACAGGTCCCAGGATCGCTTCTCGTCATCCTCCTCCTCGTCGCCCACGGAGCGGGAGAAGGTGGCCAGTCCAGCCTCGACGACGACCTCCGGCAAGGTCGAGAGCTCCTTCTCGGTCCAGAACCTGACGTCGTCCAGCTCGAACTTGGGCGCCCATCGCGGCCACGTCATATGAAGGCCGCTCCCGGTTCTCCCGGATCTCAACTTCCGGGGGAACCTCGTACCGGCAGGCTGGCCCACCACTGACTGGTGGAGGGTGCCGCCTATGCTGTCTCCGATCCCCCAGGCCACGATCACGAATTTGAGCTCGACCGCCGGGAAGGAGGAGGAGATGCAGTTCCAGGAGGAACAGCAGAGGGCCTCGGCGGTCTCCAGGGCAGCGAGGAACGCGGCGCACTTGCACGTTGCTAATGTTCAGTGACTCCTCAGGATGGCTCGATGGCTGGCCTCTTGGAGGAGGGATGATGCGATTAGAGGATCGTAGGATGGCCGTGTCCTGGATTTCGAAGAATCTATTCGAGTTTTTGGTAGATGGTCTTTGGAAGATGTCAGGGAGGTTCGATGGTTCGTTTCAATCTGGTATCGGATTGCACATCGATCATCGATCTAGTGCTAGCTTATCGATATTGAGATTACTCGTAGACATCGAGTTCGAGAGCTTCTCGCACATCTCAGAATCGAGGAAGGAACTTTTTCGAGTACTACGATAATCCTAGATACTCAGACTAGAGGGAAGTGAGTAACATCGATCTCCCGGTGCTAGAAGAATTTCCCAGCATCCCTCGCGAATTGCGCCGCCAACTCCGCGTGTTTCCGCTTCATCACGGAAGGTGACCCTCCCCAGGATCCAAGTCCAGTCTCCCTCCCCAGTACCTCGATCCTCCGATCCGGCGTCGTAATTCCCGAAATAATTCCGCGGTGGAAAAAATCTCGACGAAAGAAGGTCGTTACGAGAGGCGGATGGCGGATCGATAAGTTTCCGCGGGCGAAATCCCACAAAGCGAGAGAGGCGGAGGAGGGTCCGTGTATGCGCGCGGCAGGATGCTAGAAGAGTCCAATTTTGATGAGATAACCAACCCTCTCCTGGCACATATTACCGCACACGCGAGCCAAAGCTCGTCCCCGCGCCGCGGCCCGCGGGGGAGGGGAAGAAAAAAACCTCTTCCAGCGGAGGCAAATCTCTTCTTTGGGATGCGCCCATGCGAAATAAGCCAAACGTTCTGAATGCTAACGTAGATGCGACGGCGGACCCGGCCTGTGTGCGTTATACGCTCTCGCGACGATTTTGGTTGCGTGGCGCGATGCCTGGACGCATCGATACACCGAGGAGGAAATTCCAGCCGGCGGATATTTACGTTGACCGTACAATCGTTCCCCGATCGTTTCTTCCCCGTCGATATCCCCCTTTGACTCGGAAACTTTCGGGGAAAAACTCGAGCCTTTTCGGCCTCGACTCTTCCCCCCCCCCCTCCCTCTCCTAACCCTGCTGTCGACGTTTTGCCAACCAGGAAATTTGGCTACGGATCCACCACGTTTTATCGAGAGTCAACGCCCTCTTGGGAGCTTGAATTTCTATTGAGATCTCCTCTGGGTTTTGAGGGGAAGGAGGGAGCGAGAGGAAAAAGGTGTTCTTTAAGTCTAAGGAAACGCACGATTAGAACTCGTTGTCGATGGCTATTGCCTTGGATGCGTTGCTTTTGGGTTCCTGTTGAGGTATTATTACGTTGAAACAAGGGGCGTGGAGAATTGTGTCGATTGGAAATCTGTTGGTTCGTCTTTATGCTTTTGAAATTTTACGCTACTGTTTTCATTTGCGTTGCGTTATCGTGGGATTGAATTTTTTTCTTTTCGCGACGGTTCGAGTCTTGCGTGTGTGAAGAGCGACTGGATGATTTCTGAGGATTTGTAAATTATGATTGGCTTTGGTGCGAAGGATTTGTTATGCGAGCGGAGCGATCGAGTTTTGCGTGGGCAAATAGTCGACGGCGAGTCTCGTTGGAATGTTCTCAATCGTGGTCGAGTGAAGTTCCACGAGTAAATTTCCTCAGCGGCTGTTTATTATTTCGATGGCACCTTGCACCAGCGACGAGTATGTCTCCGTAGAAATTTATACTAAATCGTAGAAAATCGGTACATCTCGCGCTATAACAGGATACCGTAAGGGTTGTAAGATGAATATGATATAAAACATATCTAACGCATAGAAACATATCTTCCCAGTATTTACTTAAGTACCACGGACGCAGTTCTTACAGTAAGAAGGATGTAGCGAACGCCTTTGTGTAAATTCCTGTATAATCCGTCGATCTTTGATTTTACTCCGTACACCATTACTCCGGAAATAGTATAAATAATTATTGTTAATTAATGCTGTAATATAATGCGACGTTTGTAAATAAAAACAGGACTTAATCGAGTACCCCGCATTCATCTGCACCATTCACCACGAAAACAGAAGTTTAACAGAATTAATCGAATAATCTCCAAAAGAGTGACTGAGAAAAGAGACGTATTTACGGGCTAAGAAAAAAAAAGAGAAATCTATATTAATAGAAAAAAATTAGGAAAGCTATTTTAATGCCTCTATTAGTCGGTATACAAACCAGATGAAGCTCATTGCACTTTAGTTTCAAACGACATTGGCCCCAAAGCCGCAACCTGCGAGCTGCATCGATCGGACTCGTGGAAAGCGAAAGCTATTATACCTCTACGATTCGCACCTTTCCTATTCGACGAACGCACGTTTTACAAGCTTACGAAGTATCGAAATTTTCCTGAGAAGCCTGGGAAAAAAGGTTCCCTTAGAAAGGCGAGAGGAAAATAATTCCTCGTCGTGCGCATTGCTAAATTGGGGAAACTAATCCAAATGTACGCCGCGAATTGGAAAGGTGGAGAAGCCTCGTGGAGGAAAGAGGGGGTTGGTGGCGACCCTTTCGACCCCTTCCACGAAGTAAAGGCCTCTCCCAGCCCCTCCAAGGCGTCGTGTTTTATTTCTGATAGCGACGCCTCCGTCGCCGGCACGAGGACATTATCGCCAACCCGAAGGACCCTTTCTTCCCCCATAAAGGCAATCACGCTTTCTTCGTGCCGAGATAACGGCAGAATGGAGCGCAGACGCCCCGGCAATGCGCGGAATTTCGCGAGCCTCGTATCGACGAGTCTCGCGAAACCTCCTTGAAAAGCCTCCACGAAGAAAGAGCCGCGCAATTCTGCGGTCGAAACAAAATATTGTTCTGAGCAACAATAATGGTGCAAAGGCATCTCTCTCTCTCTCTCTCTCTCTCTCTCTCTCTCTCGACTCATTTATCGTAACCCAATCGTGGCATTCGTGGAACGAATAAAGAGATATTAGAGGATTTCGAGGTAAATCGCAGGAGAAAAAGTGAAAACCTTCACATTAACTTTATCATAACAATTTCCAAACTCATCGAGCACTCCGTGCAAGAATACTCATAATCTCCCGCGACCACCAATTTATTCCAACGATTTAACCCTCCATGAGCCAAAGTATATCCACAGATTATACAATTAGCAAGGTATCTTTCAGATCGATGGCGCTGCCAATCGTCATCGATATTCTTATCGATCACCCCAGAGACATTACGTAATTAACGCACATACGTTACCTTGTGAAAACCTAAAACGACTCGGTAGAACGTCGAATACATTAGCACGCGAGCTGAAAGTTACACGGAGCCATGGAGGGTTAAAACAGTAACTACCAACCGTTTCTCCTCGCGCACCTAACTTTAGCACACGGAATGCGCGTTCCTCGTACCAGTCTCACCTGTTTATCCCCGGGCCAGGATAGAGCGGCCAGATAGGGAAGTTCCAAGCGGCTCGTAGGGATTCCAGCGGTGGAAATAATTTTCAGGCAGGGCCGAGAGTCGTGCCGGGAACGACTTTGCGCTCGGAGCAAGTTTTCCACGGGGTGCAGAAAGGCGGGAAATAGGGGAGGGCGCGCCGACTGCTGGGCTGGCCAAAGGAGTCTAGGCGCTCTCCATTAGTATGCGCGGAAGTGCTTCTCGCCCGATTGTGGAAGGCATTGTCGGGGAAGAATGTCCTCGTTGCCGAGCTCTGTACCCCCGCAGAGGAGGCTGCCTTTGGTAAGGAGGCACGAATCCAAGTCAAATGTAATCACTTTCGAATCAGGCGAACATCCAAGACACATTCCCCCGAAGGTTCTGCTCGGCGCGGAGGAAAAAATCGGGAATATTAGCACGGATCGGAGTAAGCCTTTGGCTCCTATGGAAGAACTGTGTACTCGTGCCTTACCGCGATGCAGAGAGAAGTGTAAGTAAAACGCGTTGACTACTGTGCTCACTTGCTGGATATTCGACCATCTGTGAGTCCGTGTAACTCTCAGGTCACGTGTTATATATATCGACATTTTACTCAATTATTTTATCCTTTCGCGAGATTACGTGTACGTCTTAATTATATAATGTCCCTGAGATAACGATATGGATGACGGTTGACGGCAGCATTGATCTAAAATATCGAAGTAACTATCTTGCAGGTTGTATAATTTGAATACGTAATTCGGTTTATAGAGGACTGAATAAGAGACTAGATACCGTTTCATAGAGAATAGTGTCGATTTATATACTGAATTATATTTCAATCTAAAAAAAAATGCGAGTGTGGATATTGAACAGGGGTCTATATACGAGTCGTATAACTAAAATCAACACATATATCAATATAATATATCAATTAATCTATATCAATCAATAATATCAACGAATATATATATCAATATAATATATCAATCGAATACAGCGTCTTCTCCTACAACCCTAATATATGATATTAAACCATTCGTTGAAACCTACCATCACTGGCCTCGCGACTTTTCCCAGCGAGCACCCAAATCCAGTCCTCCTCGAGCTTCTCCTAGCCGTCTCCCTCGATCCCCCAGGAAGCCGAAGCAAAATCCTCGAGTACTCGATCGCCGGCTCAACCCCCGTCCAGGCATCTCCGAGTGAAATCCCAGGGACGCGCTATCAGGCGCGATTCGCGGAGCGCACGGGGGAAGAAAGCCGGGCGTTTTAATTGCGCCGCTACTCGGTCAGGCGCGATCCCATCCGCTGGTCGCAGCCTTCCGCGAGAGGACGCGCGGCACGATCGTTTGATTGCGGAAAATGACGGGCGGCGATGGAGCGAGTGGAAGTTTTGAGTGGGCGTCGGTCCTGCCAGACAATGAGGCATTCAGCCCCGGCATTGTCGGCCCGACAACTGCGTTACCGTAGACAAACCCGAAATCACCGGCGCTATCGCCGTCCCAGATCCGATTATGCGAATAATAAAATGCGCCAGGAAGGACAGGGGTGGGGGGGCGGTGGGCGGGTGCCGAGGGGAGGGGAGGAGAGACGGTGGCCATTGTTAATAGCGACGATGCCACGAACCTCCTCCCCCCCCTCACCTCCTTTTTTTTTCCTACCCAATAGGATTTGCTCGCATGATTTTTCCGCTCTTTTTTTTCCCCGGGAATTCCTTGGACGCGGCAGAATTCGTGAACTCGAGGAGGAAATTAGCCTGCTCGACTCTGGGTTAAACCTTCGCGCTCCTATGTCGAGCGTCGCTCGACAGGGTGTGTTTCTCGATCGATAATTCGCGAGTCCATTCCGAACAAAAACCTCTTTCGAACATTCCATCGAATGTATACTTTGCGATAGAACTCCGACATGAATTCGAATCTGGGTTCCTGTTCGCGAAAGGAATAAAACTCTTCGGAGCGCAAAGGGTTAATCCGAAGGAAGGATCGGGGGATTTTTGTCGCGGATTCTTCGCGTTGTCTTGTTAAGCGTTATTGTATTCCGATGGAGCGAGGGGCTATGCTGAAGTATCATGATATATAACCGTGGTGTATCGCTCGAAATTCGGTCTCTTCCCAATTAATGAGTGGGAGTGTGTCATCGACTGAAACGGCGTTCGAAAACCGGGTAACCAGGGCGACGATGCCGCGCATTTCCGCACCGCAGCCGCGATCGTCGGCGGAGCGGTTAGGAGGAGAATGCGGAGTATAATTATGCATTAAGGGTCGTCAAGTCCGGTCGAAGTTAGCGAACTTGGTTAATTAGGAACGGTAGTCAGACGCCGGCCGGCATTGTCCGGCACTGTTGACTTCCGGCCTTCTCTCCCGCGGCCCTCCAACCCTCCAGCCACCGTCACAGGAGGCGAGGGTTGATTGTTTCATTGTTTCCAAGCCCCACTGTCAAATGCCACCACGTTCAATGGGGTTATTGTTGTTTCAGGCCGTGCCGCGGCCGATCCAAGAGTTTTCGCAATCCCCACCCACCCTGCATCCACCGCCAACCGTTGCATCGAGGATGAAACACCCTTGTTCGAGGCCGAAAGCGTCGTTTTTTTCACGTCCCTTCGATAGTCCCAGAATAGCGTTATCGACGACGTTATAATTAGTTTCGTATTTCTCTTGTATTTTATCCAACTCGAGCGGAATATATTCGATTATATGCTACATTCGGCTAGCCTGATTGGTTAGGCTTTTGAAAGTTCAGGAAGTTCGTTTCGATAAGCAATGCTCTTTAAGAATATATTTGGCGCGCCTAAACGTGTCTCAAAAGCGGCTGGTAGGTTTAGTATTAACAAACGAAATCAGACAGACGCCTCTCGTTCCCGATCCTTTTTTGCATTCCATCCAAGTTAAATACCAATTCCTTGGTTACTCCGCTATTCGCCCTAGTTCAATAACCAAAGTTCCTGAAGAATATATTTGCTTCTTTATATTCTGGTGGGTTTAACGTTAATAAAAGGAAGCAGACAGGCGCCTCTCGTTCGGCCCAGGATACGCGGGCACCGTTCATCTTCATTCGTTCTCGGCGCCTCCGCGCTTCCCCCGGCCGGATCTCGCTCCTTGGCCTCGTCCCCCGCACGAAACTAGTAAAATACTAGCCGGGCAACATTTCACGGACGGATCGCCGTGGCCGCCGAACGATAGGATCGTCGCATTTCCCGTGGACGCTCATATATAAGGCAAACTTATGCCCAGCGTAAATTCCAGCCCGCGCTGGCTATCTTATCGCGGCCACGGTTTCGTAGCCGCCGATAGACCATGCCAGACATTATGCGAAATTGGAAAACCGAAAGAAGCCGAGCCGGCCGGTCTTCCCCCGCTTTGCCGCACTTCCGGTCAGGAGAGATCGCCGATCTCGAGGGTCGCCAGATCGGGGATATAATATCCCTGGATGGACGAGGGCTGCTCTCCTTTGGGGAACGAAACGCCCGGTTTTTTTTCCTTAAATCGAAACGCGAGGTCTTACGGCTAGGCGCCAGAGAAAGAGAGAGAGAGAGAGAGAGAGAGTATGTACCTCGTGGTCGAAGCTTTTTTCAAGCTGGAGATTCGACGGGTTGAAGGGATACGTTCTTCTGCAGGCTCGTAATATGTAACCGTATTCTTGGTTTGATTAAATTATAGATTTACTTCCGTTAGTGTGGTACATTTTCTTTACTTAAGTATTAAATATATTATACGCGAGTTGTAGGATATCATTCTAGGCTTTTTGCAGGGATGAAGATACGTATTGATGCAAAGGAGTGCTGGAAATTGTGGAAAAGCATTCTATATCTATTATTATTTATCGAGTGGAGGAAACGAAGTGACAGATCAATTTGTGTATTCTTCGCCACGAGAGAAGTATATATCAGCGATGAACTCTTTGTATAAAACGGTATAACGATTTTTTCGGGAAAAATTCACAATGTACCCGTCACTCGTGTGCAATATCCTGATGAACTCGATGAAAACCGAGTTTCTTCGAGTACCCATCTCCCGTCGCTGACCCTCGAGATACTTGAAAGAATCGTGCACCGCCAGAAGTCGCTCGCGGAAGGAGGAAAGAAAGGAGGAAGGAGGGCAGGCGAGTACGGCCATTCCAGGGGCACTTCGTCACGATTTAGGTCCATAAACGTCGAATCAGGCCCGAAGCCTGGTGATGCCCCGACACCTTCCACCGCGGATTGGAAACAAAATGTCGTAAAATATCGAGCAGAGCCCCGGCAGCGTCTCCTTCTCTCCCCCTGTGCGCGCGTGACCCGGAGAACGACGGGTATAAAATCGAAGGTGGGGCTGGTGGAGAAGGCGCCGGTGCGGTAAATATAAATAAAAATGGAAAGCCGGCCATAATGGCCGGTGGAAAGTATGACGCATACCCCATACCCGCGGCTGTTTCAAATTGATATTTCGAAAGTGCCCCGATGCAGGCGTACGCGCATTCTTTCTCCCCTTTTTCTCTCCTTCGCGAAGTCGAGCGCATCGCCTGGCCACGAGTCTTCGATGGCACATGGACCTATATTCCGAAGATTGCGATTTTTACCACAGGAATACTCCCAGAATAATCTCGAATCCTGATTTATTACGAATTGTGTATAAATAAATATGAGTTAATGAAGAGAGTCCAGTTTTGAGTAAATCGTCTAATTGAATTTGGTTAATTTATATGTAGTTTAATTTATAGGTTAATTAAACGAGTTAATTACGGTAGCAGCTAATGTCAGAATTGAAAAGCCTACGCTGTTTGAGATTCGCTTACCCTCTTGTGATTGGTACTTTCTTGGTCCGTCCGTCGCTACCATTGGCTGCGGCCAATCCAGTAGCCAATGGAATTGATTTTAATTCCCCTCGACGCTTCACCCCGGCCCCGACTTATCGCGGCAGCTCGGGGCCGGATGGCCAATTTCTTATCCGCCACCAAGAAAATCGGACCACTGTTCTCGAGGGCCCTTCCGGTTTACTCCTTTCCACGTCGTATATTGAAATCGCGATGTCTGCCAGTCGGAGAAACAGATTTATCCATCCAACGTAATATCTACTCTTCATTCTCGATAGACATATTTAGAGAGAATCGATTTTGGATTATGAACAAGGAGAATGCTGTGTATAATTCTGCAAGCGTAGCTTTCGTTCATAGTATCGTGGAATTCGGGCTGGATTGTAAATATCTTATTCAAAGCGAGTTAAGCTTTTGAAATCGCCAATGACAGTGATGGCTCCGAACTCACACGGATCGAAATCCCAAATACCGCGCTCCGGGCGGATGCTGCCGTTCTGCAAATTGCAGTTTTCAAATCAGCCGCCGCCTGAACTGCATCCACGCGTAGTCGTTCCAGAGAAATCGCTTAACAAGTACAGAAATTCGATCAGTTCGGAGGTCATTATCGTTTCCACGTGGGGCCAGCAAGCGATAACCGGCGCATAAACGTGCAAATGGATAAATACCGCCGATCGTTTCGATATGCACGAAGGGCTAAGGCATTATATTTCACCGGAAGTCATTTTATCTTCGAGAAAATCTTCCTCCGACGGTGAAAATCCTCGCAACGGGCCGTTATGTGATTACAATATCGATAAAGCAAATAGAATTCCCCATATTAGATCGGCTAGTTTGGCACGTCTATAAAAACCCTTCGTAAGATTACAGATTATAGATCACTTTTATCAAGATCTGCACAGGTTAATCACATTAAATTCACCCCTTTACACAACACAATCACAGGTAATTTTCTATTCCAAAGCAGCAAATTCCACTCGCAAAAGGCTGAATTTAATATTAAAAAAACCCGTGCAAACCTCTATATCCCAAAATAAACGACAAACGCGGATGGAGTCGAAAGATGAATTTCCACGACGCCAATCGACGACGAATATAACGAGCGGGTACTGAAACCGGAAAAACGGATATTCCTTTGCAGGATCGAGAAGAGAAATGCCCTCGTGGCCCTGAGCAAGGGCTCTCTTTCAGCGCCGATCCGACACTCGAGGAGGAAGCAGCGCGGGGGGGTAAAGAAAATACGAGCTTATCATCCTCTTTTCCCAAAGGTGAGGCCACCATTGAGAAGTGACAACGTTTCATTGGAGATCCAGGCGATACCCTCGTTTTCCATTCTCCCGCGCAAAAATCCTTTTTATTATCCGGTAGAAATATTCTCCGGATCAACATAGCTCGACAAAAAACCATACGCGGGATTGTCCAGGCGGTATTCCAGCCCGCACCCGGCGTCGGCAGTAGGGGTGGGGCCCGTCGAGCATGTAAATTATTTTTCACGTGACAGCCAGCCCCGATACAGGCTCAGGAATCCATGCACCAATGGATATGCAGCCGAGGCAAATATAATGCAGCGCGCTCTTCTCTCTCTCTCTCTCCCTCTCTCTCCTTCCATCTCTCTCGCGCTTACTCCCTCGCTCGCTCTCCTCTCTATCTCTCTCTCTCTCTCTTCCTCTCTCTTCACGCCGCACTCTATTTCCAGTCGCGACAAAGGAGGGATTTGTCGCGAGGCGAGGCTTCACCGCTACCGCCGACAAAACCTTACACCCTTCCCCCTTCACCCGTGTATACGTACGCTTTGTAAAGCTTTTAGCCCATTACCGAGGCGCGCGGCGCTCGGTCTCGTTCGCCGATGTAACGCCATTCTTGGATACGTACCTGCCTGTGCATTTGCGCCCACGCACGTTTGGGAATTCTTTCGAAGGCGGACGAGTTTCGAGCTATCGACCCGGAGCTTTTTATTCCGCGACGAAGGGGGAGGATTAAACGGTTGGAAACGCGGGGGATTCCGTGCCAGAACCGATTGTCCCTCGAAACGTCTTGGTACCCCTTTTACTCGCGAAAAGAACCATGGATCTGGATCGTCTTCAGAGTGACGTCACTGCCTGGGAAATTTCCTTCGTGTTTCTAGGATCAGGATTTGTGAACGAGGATCGTGGATAGTTTGAGCTGGAATGCGTTTGTGCGTTTGTGCATTCCGAGGAATTTGGTGTTCGTTAGAAATCTGTTAAATAGAGACGGACATTTGCGAAGGTAAGATCGTAGTTTGAGAATAAAACTTGGAAGCGTAAAAGCATTAAGATGCCGAGGAACTTTTTGAATTCTCGAAGGACGACGTTATTTCCTCTCTAATACTGCGAAGGATGTTTTTAATGATCCTCGAGGGACATTTGAATGAGACATAAATGAAGAGGTCGAGATTTTCCAAGAGACTCTTGACGCGAATTAATATATTTCTACCGAATGCGTGTATCTATTTACGTTTTCCTTTTTCTTCCCCTTTCCTTCGTTAGAGACTGTACAATATATTCAAATTCCTTAAGGTAGAATCTTCTAATTCTAGTCTAAGCTATTTTTCTTGCATATATTTATATCACACTACTTACAATAAACTCTTTTAACACACGCTTAAATATATCTAATCTTTCACACCGCTTAATTCCGTCCAGCAATCCATTCTACATCGTCGCTCCTTCGAAGAATAAACTTATTCGATCGTCAAGATTCTTTTCCATCCCTCTAACATCGCACAAAACCCTCGACTTCTTGATTCCACGAGGAACGAGGCAGGAGTTTGGCAACGACAACGACAACGGCGAAACAACAGCGAGGCCCATTAAACCTTCGAGAGCGTAAGCGTCGGGCGCGGTTAAAGCGATTCGTGGCAATTAATCTCCCTGTAAACGAGAGCATTTTCATTTTCGCTGATGCCCTCCCCCACCCCACCCCCGGAGAATAATAATCTATCTTAAATAACCCGCGGGCTGAGGAGCCGCCGACGCTGGGCTCGAACCGACTGCAGGACCGCCCCAGCCGAGGTAAATGGCGAAGGCTAAAGTTAATCTCGGCTAAGAATTCAATTACCAGGCGCGAGTGCACCTAGAGATTTAAAAACAGAAATTATGCCCGTAGTCGGCGCGTATTAGAACGTCCCTTACCCGCGATTCTGCCGATTCGAGGCCTGCGAGCGACGAAGCTGATACGAAAATACGAGCTTGGTAACGAAAAACTGCTTGACAAGATTCGAATAGTATAAAAAATCGAGGCAGAGGGCACCAAGATTATCCGCGACCTTTTATCATCGCAATCTTGAGTCATCGTGATCGATAAACGATGAACTATAATTTTGTACGTACCACAAGGCGACCGTGTTATTTACAAGAGTACCCTAGCCAAATCAAAAATACTCTCATCAGCACAGCAAACGAATAATATATATATGGACCGTTTATTTTGAAAGTGGTGTATGTCCGTTTTCTCTCGTTTCGAGAAAATTAAAGGTTAGCATATTTGTCGATCGAAAAATATCGGTTAATGTTACCGAGTGTGGCAATGTTTCTACTCGTATATCGTACAAATGTAAAAAGCAGTAGCCACTGATCTTATCATCCGTCTATCGAAATGGACTTACACCACTTTCATGATCAATGGCTGCGGAATTTCTTCTATCAGCCAATACTAAATCGAACAAAGCGTTGGTATTTTTTAAGGTATTAAACACTAACCAGTTATAAACAAAAAGTTTACGCTAAATCAATCATAAATCACGCGATATCTCATTTTTCTTTAAATGCACTTACACCACTTTCAAAATAAACAGAATAGCAAAATCAAGAGACCCATGTACACCCACAAGAACATTTACCAGCCAACCCACTTACGTTCATCGATTCGGGCCAAAGAAGAAAATAAAAAAAAAAAGAATACCAGGCAGATGAAAACTGACTCCTGCGGCACCAAACAGGATCCCGGCTGCGTACTTGCCAGGGGGTTAAAAGAACGAGGCCCGGAGCACGGACGACGTGTCCGATCAGCGATCGTGTCGGCTAAAGCGGAATAGGATAGGGCCGAAGCGTGAAGGAGGCCGTTATTGTGGGCGCTGGCGCGCGTCATTTGATCGCGCACAGTGGAAGCCGGGGTTGTGTGTGCACCATTTCCCACCCGCCCGCCCCCCCCTCCCTCCTCGCCGCCCCCTCACGGCCCTCCTCCTTCGCCGCCGCCCCCGCGCTGCCACCCCCGACCTCGCTCAGCCGGCAGGGGCGTCGAAGTTGCGCAACCCTCCCAGGGAGGGAGGGGAGCGCCGAGGGGTGGAATTTAGCCCCGCAGGCCGGCCAACCTAATGGAAACAAGAAATTGCGGCAAACAGCGTTACCCACGCCTCGGCGCCCCGTAAATATCGCGGGTGAGACCATCGCCGTCAGCGGGGCGCCCCAGCGGCAGGGAAGGTCTGTCTTCTGAAAGACGCAGACGGTGGCTGGGGGGCTGGAGTGGGGGTTGAAGAGGGAGTGGGAAGGAGAGGAGAGATCTAGGATGATCCTCGTGGAGGATCGATCATCCATGTTGCTGGGGGATGGATATTGGGAAAGTGGGCTTTTTGATGGGAGATCGAGGATGGATTCTTGGGTTTTTGATACGCGTTAAGGGATGGATATTGGGGAAGTGGGATTTTTGATCAAGGATCGATGATGGATTCTTGGGTTTTTGATCCAGACTGGGGGATGGATATTGGAGAAGTGGGGTTTTTGATGAGAGATCGATGATGGATTCTTAGGTTTTTAATTCACGGTACCAGAGTTAGATTTTTAGATTAGAACCAGTGGCCGAAGGCGTATTCTTAGATTTTATTCCACCACGGAAGATGAATTTACAAATTTGGATCCACGTATTTTAATGATTTGAATTATCCCAGGTACCTCTCCAGCACCTACTATGTTCGTAGTGACTGTTTTAAAAGAGACCAATTAAATCGTCGGCCGGGGTTTTCTCGTAAGGCGGAAAGAGCAGCACCTCGCAGAAGAATCGCGAGGCACTCGTGACAATAGGAATAAAACGAAAGTATACATCGGCGAAAACGAAATGCAGTCCTCCTAGAGCTGAACTCGAGAGCCCGCCACTTGCAGAGGGGAAAAGCGCAGCTCCCGCGTATTTATCTAGGTCTCTGATAATCGAATTATCGTTCTCTCTCCGCTGCTTTCTTTTCATTCGATTCAACCACCACCGAGAGATATCGTTGACACTTTCGTGAGATCGACCACTTCGAGTGCAATTTATTACGGAAACTTTCGTACTTCGCGGCCGATGCTTCCTCTTCTTCTTGGTACACGGAACCCCCGTATTTTCCATCCTGGCCTTCGTACTGGAAGATCGAGTTCCAAGCGCACGAATTTTTGTCCACCGTATCACTCGTTATACTTGTACATTTTTTGCCTTTAATCGCGAAATTTGTCAGGAGTACAAGTACCTTACATAAATTCTACATTTTTCACATTTACTTGTACATATATTTCGATATCACAGACAACATAGTAGGATACATCACGCAATACACCATATAACAAAAGAAGATCCTAACGACCAATAATAATGATAAATACCAAATCGACGAATACAATAAAACTCCGACTACAACATAAAACTAAACTAAATTAATTATCCAATTATACTTCACCGTACTAAATAATCGTAAGAATAAAGTCCTCAAATCTACGATCTAATCATTTATAAAATAACACCCTATCCTTAATAATCCACAACATCGAGTCTCAAATCCAACGCGTTATAAAATCATCTTAAACATCCTCACTGGCCCAATCGCGACGAACCAATCGATCCGTGGCGAGCTCGAAAATGCACACGCGAGAAACGATCGGCTGGTTAATTTCGCAGGTGGGGAAAAAAAGCGGGGCTATTTTCCAAGCCGATGTAGCGCGCGCGAGCCGAAAAAGGTAAACGCAGAATAGAAGCGGAACGGTGAATGTCGAGTTTTCAATCTGCCATTCTATCATTGACAATTTGGCGCAAATGGGATCGCGGTGCAAGGGCATCGAGGCGTGCTCCCGGGGCACATTGGCGTTAAATAAGAGTAACCCGGCTACCGGCGCGCCTCGGGATAATTGCCTGTGAAATCACCAGATGGATTTTGCCTCCTTGTTCTGCAGCCGTGTTTTTCGATCGCGCGTCCTCCGGCAGGAATTCGAAATCGAATTCGAGCTCGATCGTGCGATCGTCCTAGGCAGCGGCTGGATGGTAATTCGGTTTGGCGCCGACAAAAATATCGCGAGGAGGAGGCGCGGCATCGAGCGGGATACGCGGGCTCTCGAGGGCATCGCGATTTTTCGACCGCCTTCGAAGCCCCCTTCGAAGCGACGCAAAGGAGGAGCCGTTTCTACGAAAAATGCATTTTCGGTAATCGCCTTACCGTTTCGCGGACGTGTCCTATTTTCCGTCGATCGCGTAAACAGAAGGAGAGGAAGGCTGCTTTGAGGAAAGTTCGTCGAATATCGAAGAAGCGCGAGAATTTCGAGGCGTCTACTTATTTTCCCTCTTACTACGATTTTATACTCGAGGATGGAAATTAGGTCGGTATATTACATCAGGATGGATTTCTAAAGTGTCTGTACTTGAGATTCTATAAAAACAGTTGGACTATTTATTAAATACAAAATACTCCCTACTTTTATGATCCGCCAATAATCTTCGAAGCCCGTTATCCCATTCAACCGGCTCGAATCCGTAGTTTACTCCAATCCCACTTACTCTGGGTACGCGGACTCGAGGAATCCAACGTTTCGGAGCGGTGATTCCCGCGAAACAAGGGTTCCTTATTCCAAGGACTTCCGGGAAGAAAGAGGAATGAAAACGCGGCCGTAACAGCCGCGGCTCTGCTTAGCATAAAAATGGCCAATTATCCTGCTAACAAGCGGACCGAGTGACGAAAACCCGAGGAGACGGGGCGGTGGCGGGTATAACTCCGTTAGCGCCTCTCCGCTCCTGAAGGAGATTAGTTAGCGTAAATGCCTCCGGTTGTCGCATTTTTATTCCTGATTACCGTTTCTCGCGGAGCTAATCCCATTACCTTGACATTCGAAAACTTGACTCAGGCTGCGCCAAGCGGAGATGCGCGCCGAGGGGGCGGGCCGGGCGATCGGTGGAAAATGCGGGGGTGGCGCTGGATGCGTTGGCCCGTGCGCTAGGAGGACACGCGACAATGCGCCCATGATTTACAAGGGAGTGAATGCCTTCCTAATTCTTCCGGGAATAATCGGGAGTGCAAGTTTGTTTGCCCCCGCGCGAGGCTCCGACTCTCCGCAAGATCGCAATGCGGCAGTCCCTCTGAGGGAACGGGACACGGATTTAGGAGTCGATCGTTCTGCTTGGTTTTTTTCTGAGCTACGCCCCTTGCTCGATAAAGGAAGATTTATGGGAAACGATAAATCTCATATTTACATTTACGATGTTGGATATTAGACTAGATTTACAATGAACGTGGTAGAGCTTTTAACGGGGTAATTAATGTCGTTGATTATAATCCCATTGGGTTTAATTTCATTCTTTTCGTCTATTTTCGTTCAATCCCGTTTTTGTATATACGGTTTTCCTTCACCTTAAATCTTAAATTTCCTCCATTTGTCATTCGATGTATTTATTAGCGCATTTAATTATTTAAGCAGGCACTATAACTATTATCATGCGTCATTAGAAAATATCGAGAAAGTGAGGTTAGGAGTAAGACACTGATGATGTTTATTTCATTCTTCCGAACACGGTGTATTTATTTGGACCTAACCTCGAATAGTTTTACCTTTAGGTTAAAAGAAGAACCGTAAATAATTTCCAAAGAAGAAATGCGACGTAAGCGCCAGTAACAGACAATAAGACAAATCAATAAGTACCTTGCCAACGATCTTCCAGGAATCACGATTTTATTGCCGAATCGCGCGCAAATCCTCGAACTCCTCTTATTCCTCGGAACGTAATTCTAAAACCGTGAGCTACAAACGGAGATCAGCGTTAACCCAGCGAAACGGGATGCGGCCGAAGGCTGTAGGCGGATGTCGCGCCGGGGCAAAGTTAAATTAAATCACGGGCGAAGGCAGCTAATATTGTAGTTTATCTGGCGGGACATTAGCGCGGTGAAATATGCGCCTCCTTCGCCCGAACTTAAAATCAAGATCCACCGAAGTTCGGAGCACTACGCGCCCCCACGCCTCCCGGCCGCCCCCTCTCCCGCCCCTTCTCGCGTCGTTCCTGCTAAGTCGCGCGTGAAAATACTAATTATTATACCGATTATTAATACGAAAAGTTCCGCGCCCACGCCGCTAAGCTCGGAAGCCGCGAGGGAAGGCGATAGGGCGAGGAGGAGGGAGAGAGTGGGATAGACGGATAGTTGGATAGAAGGAGGAAGAGAGACGAAAAGACAGAGAACAAGATGGACGGATAGGTAGAACGAGGATGAGGGAGAGTGAGATGGAAGCATAGACCGAACGAGGAAGAGGGAGAGAGAGAGAGAGAGTGAGTGAGATGGAGAGATAGACTGAACGTGGAGGGGAGAGGGAGTGAGACAGACAGGTGTACAGGAGGAGGAAGGGAGATAGAGCGAGAGCGGAATAGATACAGATAGTTACGTAGGACAACGAAGAGGGAAAGAGACAGAGGCTGAGGCGAAGGAGAGTTCCGCGAGAGGCGCAGGCATGCGGATTATGCTTATACTTGGGTAAACGAGGAAACGCGGCCCCACGGGGCTAACAGCCGCGAGTATTTGCCAGATGAGAATACGGATACAAGCGAAGCTCCGGCCGCCCTAACCCTTCCCTCAGCGCTCCTCCCTGGTTAAGGACATTTTTCGAAGATCCACCGATTAACGGAATCATCCGCTCATTTGCTTATCCGCGGATTTGATGGCATTGGGCAAAAGCGGGGAATTGAATAGAAACGGAGGGAGCCTCGAGAAGGGGTAATGATTAAAGCAAGACTCCAAGTACGCTTTTTTTATTTCCCTCTGCACCCACTGTTAGGAAGTCGATCACGCCAGTGTCGCCTTTTGATTCCTCAGGATGTCCTCCGTGAAGTCTCCAACCCTGGAGAACCTCGCGTATCTGCAACGAGGAGATGCGTAATGATCCTCACAGTTGTCGAAGATCGTCGGTTCGAGAATTTGAGTAAAGTATTTAAGTCGAGAGAATTTGAGTCGAAAGTGTTATTCAGAGTCGCTCACATATTATTGTATCTGAGCTTGTCGGCGTCCGTGAGCGATGGTCGTGTGGATTTGACGGCATCGACGAGCTGCTTCTGCGTCACCTTAATGTCCTCCGCACAGAGTTTTCCTTCCTGCGGCCGATCGATGGGCTCCTTGAAATTAATCGTCGCGCTAAATACGATCTGCACCGTTTTCGGCCACGGCTCGAGGATCTACCTATAGGCATTATCGCTTATCGGCGAGACGCGTCTCTCTCTATCTTTCTCACTCCCTCACCCTGTCTCTCTCGCTTCCTCTCTCGCTCTCTCCACGAGGCGTCGCGCTCAGGAAACTCACTCGCTAATTAGACGTACAGTTTGGATATTCGTCCTCATCCGGCGCATAAGCGGCGCCGTAACTTCGTTTTCTCCGAAGGAAGTTAATTAATAGTTTCCCCTCACGCCCGGCGCTTGTTCCTCATAAACGTTCGAGATACCTTTGACGACTCGACGTGCACGTTAATGGCTTTTTGATGGCTAAACGTTTGCCGATTCGCGGATTGCGAGGTCCTCCCTTTTAAAAAAGGCTTCGATCGCTTTTTCTCTTTTGAAAGATAGAGAATAAGCGTTATTCCTTTGGAGTCGTGGGAGAATTATCGGAGGTTCCTAAAACGATGCCTGGGATATTCCTCTATGGTGAACATCACGTATGAATCTGTGCGTCGAAGGACTTTTAATATTCGGTCGTTAGAAACCCATCTTGAAAGCAGAACTCGAGTTCGAGCAATGAAATCGACTAAAAAGCACTGTAACCTTCGATGGAAGCAAGTTACTTCTTGATCTCGCTTCAAATATAAAACCCTTTCCAACTAAAGGTACTGGAACTTTCGTTCCACGATAAATAGTCGAGGGGTGAAAAACGTGGCTAAGAAGTTCGATTCAGGATGACAAATTCGCGACTTGCTCGATGCCAGGCGTTTTGTCACGAGCGCAGGAGCGACGAAGGGCGTCCGTGGCAAAACGACGGTCTACCTTTCGATCTCGCAGGACTGCTGCGGGCCCTAAACCGTGTATCATTATAACGCATAAGATAATAACCCCCTCGACGTTCAGCGAGGCGTAGGCCAGGATGAAGTGGAGCGAGATGGGGGATGGCTGGTGCTCTCGGCGTGTGCTAATAAACCTGGTCTACGTTTCCTCGGTTATATCGCGCCGCCTACCCACCTTCCAGCCTTGGCACTGTATATACGGGAGGTATACACCTAACGATATTATCATCATTACGCACTATCTTACTTCGGAAGCTCCCTACAAATGATTCTCGCGCAGTGTCGCCCTAAAATGCTTTTCATTATTATGGCAGATAGCTACAACAAAACGGGAGATCGTTAGTAACGCGGCGGTCCCATTTTCCAGGCGCACAAAAGTTTTTCCTCCAAAGCCGTAAATCGCGAGAGCTGTGCTGATTTATTCGCGGAGTGGCCGAAAATGATTTGACTCGGGGAAAATAGCGTTGATCGTTGAAGGGCCAATGAGTTTTTGAGGAGTGGGACAAGTGAAAGAAATATTCTCGTAAATAAAGTTCGCAAGGTCGTGCATCGAAGCGCGTTGATCGATGATTTTTAATAGAGATTATATAAAATCCTGTAAGCAAGGCAGTGTAAAGATCCATTGTTAGCCATAACCTTCCAAAAATCTCCTAACCCTTTTTTTATCCCGTGCCTCGTATAATTATGCGAGATTTTTAATAGATACATCATTTCATTTTTAATTGATTAACCTTAAAAGTAAAAGTAAATTAAGGATAATGAAAAAGACGTTACCTTCATCTTCTCTGCAGCATCCTCGAAAGCGGTGAGCCTAGCTTGCGTGACCGCGGCGTTCAAATCGGCTCCAGTGAATCCAGAAGACAATCCCACGAGTTCCTCGAAGTCGAGTTCCGCGATGTCCATCTTGTGAGATTTGCATATCACCTCGAGAATCTCCTTCCTGTCGGCCTGCAACGACTCTTTGAGTATCCCTTGGCTTTCCAAAAAACGTCGAAATGCTACCTCGTTTGGGAGGGGACAGTGGAGGGCCTTGTCGAGTCTTCCTGGTCTCAGAAGAGCTGGATCCAGGAGGTCGGGTCTGGAGCTCGCCGCTACCACCGCCACACCCTCCCTATCTTCCACCCCGTCGAGCTGCGTTAGCAATTGATTCACCACTCTGTCCGTGACACCTGTGCTGTCGTGGCCACGTCTGGAGATATCAAGCATTAAGACTCAACCTCTTCGGGAATATCGATGCACACCCGTCTGTTTAGTTCACACTGATAATATTTAGTATAAACCGAATACATGTACTGTATAATTAAATTTGGTATAAACAAAAATATTTAGTTCATTAATATTATTCAAATGCCACTCCCTTTCTAATTACTAAGCGTGTAATATTGTAAGGATTAAAAATAGGTCACTTTACTCACCTGGGAGCAAGGCTGTCGAACTCGTCGAAGAACAGAACACATGGTTTGGCGCGTTGTGCTCTGAAAGTAATTTTTATACGCGAAGTTTCGTTGGAGATTTAGAAAGAAGGTTGTTTGAATATTTGTGGTATATAGCAATGAATGTTATTTAAGTAAATTGTAATCAGTTATAGTCAATGTTATTTAAACGTACTTCTCGAAAATATTTCTGACGGATTCCTCGCTGACACCGATGTACTTCGATAACAACTCTGGTCCCTGGGGGAAGAATCATCGCTATCGTCAAGTTTGCCCGAGATTTCGTGAGACTCTGCGTCGTACCTTAACGCTGATCAAATTGACGCCACACTCGTTCGCGATCGCCTTGGCCAGCATCGTCTTCCCCGTGCCCGGCATGCCGTACAACAGGACGCCATTTTGGAGCTTGATCGGTGCCTTCTTAAATATCTCAACGTACTTTAAGGGCCACTGCAGGATCTCTATCAGAGACGTCTTCACGTCTGCCAGACCACCGATGTCGGACCAAACGAGTCCCGAGCCTTTGTACAAATTTACATCTTGCAAGGACATCGGCGTGAAATTGTTCAAGGCACTCGACACATCCTCGTCCGTGATAACGATCGGTGCTTTCGCATCCCCTTTTCGAAACAGACATCTCAAGTGTTACATAAAAAATCTCGTTTAACAATCTATTATACTAAGTATTCTTTTTTATATCAGAACTTTTTTACGACACAGTCGAAACAGGAGAATACGTTTTGGTTCCTCTCACAAATCGAGAGTTCTTCAAGGATCAAGGAAGATAAGTGAAATCGGGTGTCGGTTGATAATCGAGATCCACTACCGTCGCGTTTCCAAGCAGCGAACGTGGCTTTATCCGCCATATCCACGATGTCCTGGGCCATCCATCCCTCTGTCTTGTTTCCATAGTAATCCCAATTGACGTCTCCAGGCGCGTACAACTTGTCCTCGAGCATCGATCGCAAAATATCGATTCTGTCGGCCTGATTAGGGAGGTCGGTTTACACGAGGGGTTGATCGAACGAACGGATGGATCGTTGCGATTTGAAAAATCGCTTTCGAGATTTTTCGAGCGTTACCTTCTCCAGATTGGGAATCGAGAGGACCGTCCTGAAGAACTGAGCGCCCCTCGCGGGCCTTAATTTCTGGCCGATCCTGTTAGCGCTCGCACACGTGCCGATGATCGATAGGTAATGAGATTCCTGATACTGCGATACGGTGTTAACGAGCATGTCGCTGATCCTGGTAACGAGGGCCAGAAAATGCCGCGATTTTACCGCGGCATTATCAGATTTTACGGGTCAGATATCGGGATGCGGTGGAATAAACGCGATGTCTAGTCGAAGGAGAAACTGGAGCGCGAGGAAATTGCGCTAATAAGATCTCGTGAGTGTACAGAGAATTGATCAGCGCGATAGATCGTCGGTTGAAACGAGAATTTCACTTTTATCCTCGGGAGCAACTGTGGAATAACTGCAGTACCTTGGATATGATAAGATTTAAACAACAAACTATCGTATGGAGAAATACGGTTCTTGATATTGGGAAAAATGATTGTAATGTGATATTTCAAGTATTAATGATATTATATGGATGACTCGTATGTGTGGTCTTAAAGAGGAATCACTTTCGCACTTAATAATATCTCCATCTTATTATAGTAGATTTTTTTTCAGTCGACAGAACGACAATGCGTGTGAGAAAGACAATAATTTGTGGCCACTTAGTATGTGACTCAATCATTATTGTTTATTGAAATTTAGAAATAAATGAAAGTAGAAAATAGGAAATCTAAGTTAGTGAATTAAGGCATATCAAGATAAAAGGCGTGGAAAAAATTGGACACTAGGGTAATATTACTCGAAATTAAAAAAATTCCAAGGTTCCGTATATGCAATTACAACCTAAGCTATAACCGAATTTTACGAGAATCGAACCGCCTTTCCTTGTGCTCCAGTTTCTATCTCCTCTACCGTGGATTACCTCGCGGCATTAATAGCATCCGGCGTGGATTCCTCGTCGTTAGACGAGGCGCTCGTGATGCTTTCCAGATCGTCGAGAAATAAAACGGATGGCTGGTAATACGCGCACTCGGATAATGCCGCTGTTATAAGTTTCTGAAGTATCTCCATTTTCTTTCCTGAGCGCATAAATAATAAAGCACCGTTAAAAGCGGACAAATCCACGTCCTTGAATTAGGTTTACCCGAACCACGACTGTACGATTAATATTGTTGCGCGTTGCAAACTAACCAACAACATTTTTGCCTACAATGATGCTGAGAAATGATTAATAATAATAATTAAAGTTATTTAATCGAATGCTGATAAGTATCGTTTCATAGAAAGATAGAGAAGAAAATTTAAGTATACGTTTAGAATGTTTAATCGATGATCGATCGCTCGAAATTCGCGATTGCATAAAAAAAGGATTAGAAGACATCGACTACCTTTCAACGATCTGCAGTCCATAAAGTGAGTGTGCACAAAGTGTGGCGCCTTGCGCAAACTTTCCATGACTATCTTACAAAACGTCGTCTTCCCTGAGCCAAGATCACCGCAAAGAAGAATATTCTCGCGATCGTATTTGAAGCTCAATGGCGGGCACAAATTTAAGCTCAACTCCAGTGTGACGTCACACTCTTCTAGGATATTTTGCAAATGTCTGAAATTGAAAACGTAACAGACCCTAACTGTACGATTCAAGTTTCGTACTCAATGCAGATACAAAGAACGCTATTACGAGAAGACTATTACCGCGTAGATATTTTGTTGGATTCGAAGGTCTCTTTGGTTCGATCCTCCAGAGAGGATAAATTATCCGTAAATGTCGTCGATTTGAGATGGATCCTCAGATTCTTCAGAAGCTTATCGTCGATCATAGCAAACTTACAATCCTGCGGTGAGAAGCGCACGGTGCATCGCCTCTCATCGTCCAGAGCAACGATCGAGCAGGAATTAAGCAACAAAGCAGACTCCTTTGATCGCTCCAACGCGTAATTTTCAAACGCTTCCACGGTCAGTTTGTCGTTCGAAGCAAATAAGTCCATAGACGAAGGAGTGGCTGTCCGATGGGAGTCGAGCTGATGTAAGATCACCTTGCTACCCACC